>JAQFZC010004309.1:0-16448 GCA_034695205.1 Dicyrtoma fusca | reverse complement strand
TGTCCAGTTTTGGAAATCATTGGTTAAATTCGATGTAAACTTTTGACAACTGAATAAAAACAATACAATACAATACAGTATTAACTTTACAATTTCTCATTCCTCAAAATTCAATTTCAAATTATATATACTTTCTAAACTAATATTGTTCTACGTTTAACTGTTCAATTCAAAATGAAAAAATTATTGAACTGTAAAGTACCCACTTTATTACCAATGGCTCCAGCCTAAAAATTTCGTTTTATTTTCATTTTACTGTTCTAAAGGGTCTCATTCTGGATCCAACTGTTTGGATGGAGCAAGATACAATCCAATCGGAAAATGTTCACCTCGAGAAAAAGCAATTTATGATCCTTGCATACCATATTTTAAGGATAAATTGGGACTAGAGGAGATAAAGGTTATTGGGCTATACATTGGGGAAAGAGGTACCATTACAAATTACTTCCCTGACTTTATGAAGGATCAGGGAATTCCTCCGTCGCTGCTGATTGAAGATATCGTAACGACAGTGCTTAAGAAATCAGCACAAATATGCATTCACCATTTGTATTCGAGTACACCGAGCATTAAGCTGCGCTCTTCAATATTAATTTATAACATGTTGCAAATATAAACTTTGTTAAAAAAAAAATTTTTGATACGTATACTGAGTCCGTTGGGCTATCCTCGTTAGAGGACAGTGAAGGCTTTGTTTTGGTAATAAAGTTCGTCTTTCTCTCTTACTTTAAATTATTTAGTTATTTTAAAGTTAAGTGAGTCACCACAATATACCATTACCAGTCAGTAGACACTACCCTACTACCACACTTAACCCAGTGTTATTACATTTGTACTGTGTTATTAATTTTTATTTATTTATATATTATTATCAAAGGATAAATGATAAAGGATTACTCGCTTTAGCAATTTGTGAGTGATGCTGGCGGATCGAACCAGTTAATCTACTGTTATAAAACTGAGTCACTAGCTAACTGTATACCCTAAAATTTGGTAGCTTTAGCTTTATACAGTATGGCGCCTCCACTACAAGTATGTTATATATCTAAAATATATATAACTATACAATTAATAAAATGCGTCAGAGATTTGTTTTTAATTTTGAAAAGAGGACATCCAATTAATTCTATTTTAAAGTAGTATAATCTATGTACATAGATTTTTAAAAGAGAAAGAAAAAATTCAAGAACTGGACTGGCACAGATTTGTGACCAGCAGATGAAAAGACAAGCCTCCACAGCCACTGATATCCAAATACTAAAATAAGTGAAGTATTTATACCTACTAGTACATTGTGTTGACAGTGGATGTAATCCCATCTTTGTCTAAGAAAGACCGAAAGTTAAAATATTTAAAATCATCATGAGTCAGGGTGTATATAGTATGCTCTGACATTATAATTTTAGAGAAAAGGGCAATAACAAGTCCAGATTCCATGGACTCTGAACGTGATAAATAAGGATTTATTACCCCAAAACTCATTCGGACTATTGCCGTTTCGCCCTCCGTGCAACAGTCTCGCATTCTCATGATAATTACTAATTACTATAACTATTTTTTATACTCGGCTTATTCCCGTCCAGTAAACTAACATCCTGAAAGTTGGTTGCATAGCTGCATGCCAATTACTGCCTTTAAAGACTATACCGGGCTGTATTGGTGATCCGAGCTTAATTGGAGTCCCTGGATCTATTAGAGACCCGGGCACCTTTGGGGATCTGGACTGCTTTGGAGATCCGGGCTCTGTTGGGTGGGTACCCGGGCTCTAAGTAAAACTAAGCCTCAGATCCGGGCTCTATTTGAGTCCCGGGCGCTAATGAGGACCCTGGTTTGAAGTAAAACTTAGGCTCAGACCGAACTGTACGGGAGACGTGGGCACTATCGAAGACGCAGGCTCTAAGTCAAACTTACGCTCATACACGGGCTCAATTGGACGATATATGGGATTTTGTTATTTATAAGCAGAGAATCCAAAAATTAGATACAGATTCACGATTAAAAGGTAGTGCAAAACAAATGTTTTAATTGCACCGCGGCTGCCCACGCATCTCAATGTAATTTCATTTATAGACCTCTTTAGGACTTAAACGGGACGATAAGACTGACCGTCACGCTATAATCACAATGCCCAACTGTGTAAGTGACAAACCCCAGGCAACAGAATAACAAGATCCAAGGGTCGCCCTTAGTGGTTTACAGGCCTTCTGATACCTGGGAAACCATTTATGACACTACTGGTTAGTGACACAATTTTGTGCAATTCAACAATATCGCTGCTTAGGATGCAATATGACGCTTATACCCAATACGTCTTAAAAGCAAAATGACGCGCTGGATTGAAGTTTTGGTGTATGTATGTGTGTCCTGTGGTGTAAATATGCATTCTTCTACGTAGAAGTGTTTTAAGGAATTTATGAATATTATGAACGGACTGTGATAAGTAGTTCTTCCAATGTCCAGTATGACAGAATTAAAAATATAATGTCGAAATAGCAGCACATAATTGGGTTGGCCTCTACAGTGCATTATAAACAGAAAACATAAATACAAATTAGACGGTTAAATTGAAGGTATGTATCACTCCCTGCTTTATTTGCCATTAAAAAAATATTTATAGAGTTCGAAATTTTGTATAATTTAATTACTTCATTGAAAAAGACAAGCTCAAACTGCACTGATTCAGCAGTATTGCACTCAAAATTTTTTCAACAATATATTTTTTCCGGCTAATGAAAAAAAGCTAACTTTATGATTTAAACGTGACAATTAGATTGACCGTGGCTGAAATAACAATGCTCATTTGTGTAAGAATGAGCTCTCGGTCAACATAAGCCAATGAGCCCAAGTTTACACTAAGAGGCTTGCAGGCTCTTTGGTACCTTGAAAACCATTTACTAGTTGGCTGTAAACCACCGGCAAGCTCATCCTTCCAGCTGTGCAAGGTCCTCTCAGACATCTCATGTATCACGCTTAGTTGCCGGTAGAAGAGGAGCATCCCCGCAAAACAGAAGGACCCAATCAATAGGGATCTTGCATTATAAAAGAAGAAACCTTGAAAGAAATTCATGACGATGACATACAACAGAAATACTTCCAAAGCAGCCGTCCACGTTGCAAAAGTACAATTGAAGTGATTTCGCAATGTGCTCAGCTGATTGTAGTATCTTCGAACGCCCAGCATGGATACTCGTTGACACGTAACCTGGGAAAGCATGGGCAGAACAGAATAGACGTAGAAGAGGTACACACAGGGACAAAGGAAAACAAAGTACGAAACAAATGCCATGATTTGAAAATGAAGGAGAGCAAATATTGCACGCGTATACATTGGCAAAGAATTCGTATCCTCAGCGAGGGATGTAAGTAGGAAAGGGAGGCCAGGAGATTTTATGCAACGGATGGCAAACGTAAAGGCCGTCAGGGAAAGCATAACGGACCCAAGTTGTAAATAGAGAACAAATCCTCTATCAGTCCCTCGCTGACTAGATTCTGACATCTCCGAGGCACGTGTCCCTATAAATATAGTACCAAACCTTGTTACACATTACTTTACTTTACATGCTTTAATGCCTTATGCTTTCTGTGGAATTGTTATTCATTCATAGGTATGTGTAAAGAGGATATCGGAACCAAAAATAAAATTACGCTTGAAAGAAGTTGTGATGTCAAAGCAGTTGTTGATGAGCAGATGAAGCCTCCCGTAGTTCTCAAAGGACAAAGCATAATTTATATTCAGAAATATGCTCACTGACGTGGTGTACAGGATCCGGACTTTCCGCATTAAACTTTGTCCATCGTTATTGTCCAAAACTTGGATGCATTTAAGAACAAGGAATGCTTGGAAAACGAGAATTCCAAGGAGCTGTACTAGAAATGCTATCCAGCGAACAGTGGATTTATTGCAGGACAGTCGCTCCGTATTTTTATTATATCTATACGGGTGGAAGCCACATCTGTAGCCATAATTAATGATTCGTCCAAAAAGCAATATGGCTCTTGCGGACACCATTTTGACAATTTTATCAACTCGATAATTTCTGAGCTCTTTAGTTTCTATTTTACAAGTCCACTAAAAAGTAAATTGCTCAGCAGCTCAGCCTATGGCCATTCACTTCTCAGTAAAAATGTTTTTAAAAGCAGCGAATTCTGCCAACACTAAGTTCGACAGCTTCGGTTGAATTTGTGGCTTTGAGAATATCGACTGTTTCAATTAGTGTAAGTACTAGGTAATTGGCTGTATAATGTGTAGTAATAATAGGGACAGAGTTCCTACTTAAAAACTAATAGCTCCGTATAAAACTGTCAAATTGGTACATTGGGAGAACCGCTATACTTTTCGTTTCCTGTTTGCCCTGTCGAAAAAAATTGTAATTGCAATGCCATGAATAGCCCCATTGGTAAAATTGTGGTCCTTACACAATGATTATTAACCTATTCGCAGCTGGGAAACCATACAAAGAGTGCTTTTCAAAATCACTTTTTCTAGAAATTAACCTTTTCAAAAGGGTCAAAACTAGAAGTAACATTTTCAAAAGTATTCAAACCCAGTAATTAAGACTTTCAAAAGGGTCAAAACAAGAAATTAACGTTTTCAAAAAGGTCAAAACAAGAATTTAACACTTTCAAAAAGGTCAAAACAAGAATTTAACACTTTCAAAAAGGTTAAAACAACAAATTAACACTTTCAAAAAGGTTAAAACAAGAAATTAACGTTTTCAGAAAGGTCAAAACAAGAAACTTCCATTTTTAAAAAGGTCAAAACAAGAAATTCACACTTTCAGAAAGGTCAAAACAAGAGAATAGAATTTTCAAAAAGATGCAAAATAAGAAATTACTCGTTTCAAAAAGATGTAAAACTAGATACAATACCGTTTTGAAAAGGTTAATTGATCCAAGATCCTACACTGGCAGTCTTAGTCCTATTTGTGAATTAATATTAATCAAGGAAATTAGTAATTATATATATGCTGAAAACGGGTACACTTGCGCAAATATAATCAAAGCGATCAATATGACAGATGGTGAAATGCGGTTAATTACTTATGCCATTTGAATTGCTGAATCATGCTCAACTGACCACTTCAAAAGTCATTATGTTCGATTATGCCTTAATTTTTATAATGTTTGTATGCTTTATCTGCTCCTTGAAGTTTTAGCTTTTTGATATTCCGATTCTAAATACTACCAAAAGCTTAGCAACCTGTCAACGACGGTAAAATTGATAATTGCATTTTTTGTTCATTATGGTGCCCTTAATTAATTAATTAGTATTAATGAAAAATGGAAAATAAGTAAAAGTACTGGAGGATAGCGAGGATTCGGATGATACGACTAGAAGAATAAGAGAACCATTTTGGCATAGAATGTATACTGACACACAGCACAGGTGTTAAGGAATGAATGAAAATTGTATTCAAAAGTGAAAATAGGAAATAAACTTATATTACATTTTTATTACATTTACCAAAAGGCAAAGTTGATCGAATTATTTGACCGAATCTTTTGATGTCAGTCACAACACTTGTAACTTATACTTGTGGACAGTTTGGTACACAAACAATGAGAATAATGCATTTAAATAATTACAGTGCTGTTGGTAGCAAGTAACTAACTCTAGTTTGTAATTTTGAAAATATAATTAAGTGTAGGTACAAGCTAGGACACACGTACTTACAACACAAACATTTTAAACAGAAAACATTGGCTTTGATGAGGAAATCCCTTCATCCTCCGACTGACACAAAACTTTACTAATGTACTCCGGATTCGTAGCCAAACTGTCATTCATTGCTTCCAGTCGCTTGTTCAACTCAATGCATCTCACAATCTAAATTATTAAAGGAGTAGAAAAGTAATTAAGATGTTTTTTATCGGATTAACATGTAGCAAAAAATCAACAAGGCCATAGAATAAAACATGAGAAACTTAACCCTACTGACCTGATTTTCAATTTTGTGCATCATATCTGGTCCATCATACTTCTCTGTATTATCCAAAAATACGACCATTCCATCCTTTTGGTTGATTTTTGCGTAAATCTCACCGTCTTGAATCTAGAACCAACAACAGGGTACAATAAAATATAAGTATTCCCACCACACGAATACAAACATAACTTTGTACATAATTGCAACTACGAAGTTATTTATGTATGTACAAAAAAAATATACATAAATGAAACATCAAAACATAAAAAAAAATTACCATTGATAAAATATAAGATTCGGCTTGTTGAGCTCCACCAGGAAGTTGAACTCGGGAAGCCACATCAGCCAAACTTAGAGTAAGAAAAGTCTTTGTCAATCTTTGAATGCTTAATTTAGTCTGAGCAGCCTTAACTTGTTTCACAAGGCCCATGTGTCCATCTCTGAAATATTGAAACACAGCAAGTCATCAAAACTTCCACCTTGTCATACCACACCACACAATACAAATTATCAGCCAATTTTTTCCAGTAGAAAATATCCGTGTCCCACCTTGTAATAGCATCTTGGTGACGATTAATCACATTGTTGAGCTCCACAGCATTATACGTAACAAAGCTGGAAGCAATGTCAGTGTACACTGTGGAATTCGGTTTTAAAACCCTAGTGAACAAAAAATTAAATGTCAATAACCAACTATGTAAGTACTTACCAAGCATACAAAGTTACAAGTTAACAGTCAAGTAATCAAAACTGCAGTAAAAGCTGAATAAAATCGTATCACTATCCGACACGCACCTATTTACAATCTGATTTGCACTTTTATGTGGCGGGGGGATTTCCCCAGAGTGGATAAGTGACACAAGAGTTAACTTTTTGTACGACTCGAGCATGATATGGGATAAAGTTGATGCTGGAACCTGTACAGCCGCTTCGAAGAAATAAATGGCTTCTTTAAACTTCTTAAGCGCAGCGCATACCATACCTCCG
The DNA here is from genome assembly GCA_034695205.1 of Dicyrtoma fusca. Classification (NCBI taxonomy): domain Eukaryota; kingdom Metazoa; phylum Arthropoda; class Collembola; order Symphypleona; family Dicyrtomidae; genus Dicyrtoma; species Dicyrtoma fusca. The sequence continues at coordinate 9,534 of JAQFZC010004309.1, read as the reverse complement.
TAGTAAAAGTAAAGAAGAACCGGCTTGCACTCCGTTCCCTTAATCTAATTACAAACAGTCATTAAAAACATATAACCCATACTTTTCAACTCAATGGAAATAAAAAAACAGAAAATACCTCTGCACTAAAGTCATCGATGTCATCCGTAAGGTAAGGAAGGGCAGCCTTAGGAACCGATGCAGCCAAGCTAAGCTCCAATAAATTGGCATGGATACTCGTCAGCTGCTTCTCATGTGCTTGGTACAATCTTATTGTCATTCCCAACAAACTAATACCACGGATTGGGATCGTTCGGCGAACCATAGTGTCAGTAAGGTTCTGGCATGCGTCCACAACTAATAAAAAATAATAGCATCGTACAAAAGGAGGCCAACATAGATCGAGTATTGACGAAAATTTGTAATACTAACGAATTTAGTACGTCCCCCGTCCCGTCACTTAAAACTTCACCAAAGTATTATAAAATAATAATTTTAATAACTTGAATAACTTATACATACAACAAAAAAACTTAACATACTCAGTGATGGACAAGTACGAAGAACACCAGGTTCTGTATTAGACAGGAAAGCATGAAGTTGAACTAGATATGCATCTAGATTTGCTTGAATTTGAAGATCTGGTGATTTTGACTTTGCTGTTAAAACCCCTAAAGCTGCTAGGGCATGGATTCGGTCAGTCAACTGATTTAAGCCTCCATCCAAATTGGCCCATGACTGACGTGAAATCGTTTCCACATACTTTGGGAGGTTGTCAACATACTCCTTCGAGGCAACTCCTTGAGCTGTTAAGGCCAAAAAGCAAACGATGCAACAATAATTATTGTTTATATAAATAATCCTAATAACAAACTGCCTAAAACGTTACTATATATAAATTGCTAATTAGGTAAAGCTATGACATTACGCTTATAGCGTTACACCACTCTTTACGACGAAAGTATTACAAAAACTTGAATTACGTACACGAAATCCCAACACGGGCAGCGGACACATAAATATCCATCCTTCCTTTCAACTTCTAACTTTAACGTTCCAGCGACAGCTTCACTTCACAAGTAGCAAGAGACACGTGCCACGTTTGACGTTCTTCCTTCCCCTTCTAAATTAAAAAACCAATTCTATCAGTTGTCATTTCATAATCGTAGTAACCGTCAACCGTTGACCGTAGATTCGTATGTACACTGTCAACTGCCCGAGTGCCCACGCGATCATTAAAATAGAAAACAAAAACGGCCAAACTGCGTTCGTAAATTTTAAATTCACAATTGTAAAAGTATCCTAAACACTAAATATCAACACATTCTAATTACAAATTATCATATTTTAATGAGCCTGTTTTATAGTTGGCAATGTCAAGTGTCAAGTGTACGCTTGCATTCAAAGTTGAAAGTATTGTTTCAGCAAGCTGTCAATTGTCAATCTCATGAATAAGGACACCACAATTATGCTTAATGAGCGCTTCAAATTATGCTTTTTGGGTGGCTGAATTATGCTCGATTATGCTCTTTGGCCAAATAATTATGCTTTTTATTTTCTATTAAAAATTGACTACTGGCAGTCAAAAATCGACAACGACTACTTATAAAACAAACAGGTTTTAATTATATGCTGTTTTTGTTTTTGGCACTGCCCTACTGTATTTAGTGCCTCATATGGAGGTAGGGGTGGCTTCAAAATATGCAAAATAAAAATTCATTCAACACATCTATCGCGCATTTTTTCTAAAATTTGTGTATTTCAGTCCCTTTCTCTGATTATGCTTTTGTTAGCTCATTATGCTCACGCTCACTATTGCTCTATAAATTTTTATTATGCTCGATTATGGTTTATGAATTTTCAAAACGCTTTTCATGCTTTTTGAGCTTTTTGAAAATTTAATTTTTCGATATTTCGATTCTACATACTGCCAAAAGCTTATAAACCTGGACACCGTGGGTGATGCTTTTTGTGTTTTGCGGTGTCCTTACATAAATCGTCAGCTGTTGACTGTCAACTTTTAAGAGATCGAAATCATGTTGCATGTCTACGAGTAACAAGTACCTATGACCTAATCAAAATTAGGAATAATTTACTGCTGTTGATTTATGACTTACCTGAGACCTGCAAAATATTTTAGCTCCAAAATAATACCCTCTCACGTTTCCTATTCACCTTATTTCCAATTATCAGGTTCAGATGCAATATCTGTAATTAAAAAAGAAGAATCTTCCGATTGCCAACCGAAAACTGTCTCCCGTTCCGATTTTGTGAGACAATTGACAAAATTGACAATATTGTAATTTCGGAAATAATCACTGAATTCACTGAATCGCTATCGCTTGCGAATCGCCGAAAACAGAAATCAGTTCAGTTTGAATTTGCCGCAATTACACTCAAGAACCGCGCGCGTTTTAGGCCAAATGATCATAAATTCGATGATTCTTTCTTTCAAACTTTTCAAAGTCACAAAACGACCCAAAGACGTCGGATTTTTAGTTTTTAGCAGTAATTAGCCCACGCTAGTGCTATAAGGTGTGAGTGACTCACTTTTTAGTCAGGCACACCACTACACTTTTGGTCGATGAGCATGAGCTCATCTGACGAGATCCCGCGCTCTTTAAAAGCCAATCGTCCGTTGAATTCTTCACTTATTGCCTTCACACACTCCTCTAAACCTCATTACCTCATCATTCACGTTAATACTTGCTAATCAGTCTCAACCTTCTTGTCGTCAACTGACGAAGTTTTTCAACGAAGACGGAACTGCTCCTGGACGGACGGACCTTCCAGGATTTTTTTTGACTCGTTTAGCGTGAGTATTTTTCATAATTATCTTTCTAAAATATTTTAATAAGCTCGCTATTACATAAATAGTAAAGGTAGGTACGTTTCTAACTAGAATTTTCATAGTTTATTTTCCCTTAAATCTGTTTGAGTAGGTACTGTTCTGTTACTCTGCCTACCACGTTATTTTATTAGCCAGATTTTGAATTTCCAAAACAGGACATTTTTGGTATATCGTACAATTTTGCTTCTTATCCAGTTTATTGAACAAAACTCTTGTGCCAAAACATATTTTATAACTAAAAACACGGTATAAATTAGAAAGTAATACACTTTATATAAAAAAAACTAATAATTAATTAATTACTACAACTAGGGGGAACTGCCTATATGTGAACACTTTTGAAGACGCTCAACTTCAAAAAATCATAGTTTCTTCAATTGTTTGTATTTAATTAAACTAATTACCTACACTTTCTGAAACGGCAGAATTTATTTTTGCACGGCAATTTATAATTAGAATCCAAATGTTTGTAGAACAAAAGCCACAGACCAGCAAACGCGGAAAGCCTTAGTTTCGGAAAAGCAGCAAATTTCCCTATATGTGAACAGTGACCTGCCAAAAGGTGAACAATATGATTTTACGTGCAAATTTAATGCCTATATGTGAACAATCCATTGCCTAATGGTAAGCAGTATTATTTTACGCGCTATTTTAGTTGCCTAAGTGTGAACAAAGTTCTGCTTTATTGTGAACGACCTAATTTTGCTATGCTCCGCTACATATATGAAATGCACTTGGACTTTTAAAATGTTGTTTTACAAATACTGACATCTTTTAAAATTACAGTGCTAAATTGGCAAGTTTGAAATTTTTTGTGTCGCCTTTTTAAAAAATTGTTTAAAGCAGGTTATCTGCATGAAAGCTACCTGATATTTTTTAACAAGGCTAGCCAAACGTTTTGCAAGTCTAGTCTAGTCATTTATTTTTCAAGCATCCGCTAGTCTAGTCTAGTCACACCGTTTTCTGGTCCCAAATAGTATAGTCTAGTCTAGTCGCACCGTTTTCTGGTCCAAAATAGTATAGTCTAGTCAACACAGCATCTGACCTAATAAAGACTATTCCAGTAAACCAGTTGCCTATCCCGTAACGTGGGGAAAATCGTGGTTAGTCCAGTCTAGTCATTTTACTCCGAGACTCTTGCTAGTCTAGTCTAGTCTATTTACGCTTTTTTCGACCCATGGCTAGTCTAGTCTAGTCAAACCGGTGTCAAAAAGGTGAAACGTCTAGTCAAGTTGCTAGTCCGCTAGTCTAGTCCGACTAGACTCGGCCAGCCTTGTTTTTGAAATGACTACATTTAGAAGAAAGTTCATCCTGACCGCTACATATGTAAATGTCAGATGGTAGAACAGCGGTCATACTGCACTTTGACCATACTTTCAGTTCCTCATACCCTCGATGGAGATAAAGTATATGTTAATACGTAGAATTCACTAACCAAATAGCATTGACTCACAACCATTAGCAAAAATGTGCAAAATATTCAGCTCATTGAAAGTCGAGAAGTTAACGGAATAGTAGCTCATAAGGAATCACAGCTAGAAACTGAATTATGTACCTACCTCAACCAGAACTTCCAACTTTCAAATAAAAAGTTGTTTTTAGTCTGTGAATGGTTTTAATTGACCGATTACTGATGACTTGGAGTTTTTAATTGGTAATTCACTGTAACCGACTTGCAACATCAAACTCGTTAGATATTCAGAAAACTGAAAACTTTAACGATAAACGCTCTAAAATAAAACAGCACATAAAAAAAATAGCTGCGAGAAAAATGAGGGCCATTGCTGACTCGCACGCCCTGCGGATCGCATGTTAGTGAACGCTCACATTTAAGCAGTAGAATTGTTCACATACAGGCAATTTTCTCCAATTTCGAACCTTTTGTTTTAATTTTTTTTCCAAGTTACTCAAAAAAAGTGGGAAATACAATTTAAGTACTATATGATGTTAAAAACCAAATTTAAATGAACGGATTTTGAATTGTGAAGTCAAACTAATATATAAACACTTGGTTTCTAATTTTTTTAGTATTCCAAACATTAAAAATTCGCGCCGAAATTTTTATGGGAGATAGAATATTTGAACTACTTTTAATGACAGTTATTATTTTTTGCCTGTCGACCCATATTACTAAATAGGGATCATTGTTCACACTTCGAAAATGTTCACATATAGGCAGTTCCCCCCTATGTCTGCCCAGCCAGCTGCTGTAAAGAATTATGTTGGAATCGGTTCTTCGTATTTGTTTGGTTTTTGGGCTGATTTCAACAGTTTTCGGTTCTTCAAAACGTCGTTGTAGAATTTAGTGCAGTTTCGATTTTGATAGTTAATAAATATTTGAAGTTCAGACATGGCATTTTTGATAAGAAGACTATTACGTTGGTCGGTCCACATTTGCCGAATAAATGCACCAACACGTTCTGAGTTCTGATTCAGCATTTGTGCGCGAAATACGTAAAAACTAGGTTGTAAAAACTGACTGTTGTAGTGTAATAGCCTTAAAAATATTAAATACTTAGTTACAAGGAGAGTTCTGTTGACCTCTCCGCCCTACGGGTAGATTGTAACAAATTAACCTAAATCTGTGCTCTAGTACCCTTTGTTTGGTCTGTAGCTGTACACCCTAGTCTGTAGTTTTGTCTTACTTTAATTCTCCTCTAGACCTGTTTTTGTGTCTGTCTTAAAGATCAATAAATAAATAGTTATAGCAGTTTTTCCAAATTATTCAACCATACACCAGGATTTGTAAAATATTTGACGTATAAGAGTATAAGAGACTACTAGGACGTAAACAACAAGAATGGGCAGTGTGTATTAATGAACACTTAGATATTTTGAATTGCTGCAAGGTAGCCGAATTCGGCCGATTTGGGGGTGCAATTCGGTCGAATCATTCAGATTATTGTCCAAGTCAGCCGAATCCGGCGCCCGACGTGGTCCAAGTTGGCCAAATGCAGGACAAAAGATTCAAGGTAGCCCAATGCCGAATTGTCCAAGCTGGCCGAAACCAAATAGCGTTCGGATGGTCGCGCCACCTGCCTTAATATGCTGAAATATGCCAGTTAGCCTAAATCCGAACATAATATAAAGCTAGCCGAATACATTCAGGTAACATTGGCCGAACATTTCAGATTTTGTCCAAGTTAGCCGAATGAAAGTTTTTTAAAATGTTTTATTTTATATTTAGTTAATTTTAAATATATTTCATATAAAAATATGTATGTATATATGTGTTTGCCTCACTATGTCACTAGTTATTTAAGTTTGAAGTTAAATCAAGTGTTGGAATTATGACTTGAGCCAACCTTCAATCTTGGGATGTTGGATGATGTCAGTTATAAGCGTAACAAATAGGCTTGAATTAAGTAGCATTGTTCTGATAATAATTATGATCTTAAGATCATCATTATTGTTTAAAGGTGCACTGTCAGCTGTCAATAGTGACGGGCCACAGTTGACGGTGATTACAATATTTAAGTTTAGAGGGTTCGGTTCAAATGATCTTTTAGTAATTTAATTTTAATTGAACTTTCAATTCCTAGGACAAACAACAACCAACAATGGCAGTACTATTTGAACCGCAATTCAACGAAATTGGAACGGCCTTTGCCCAACAATACTACAACTTATTTGACAATCCTTCTACACGTGGAAGCCTTCAACAATTTTACCATGTAAGTACTTGACTCGTATGTATTGGTTATAAAAAAACTTTGAAAAAATAACGTCTGACTTTAGCTGTGACGTATTCGTATATATCTTTTTACCAAGCCACATACAGATACAAGAAGTGTTAAAAATGACCGACTCAATACTGTGCTTACACGGATTTAACCTATTTAGATTTTTGGTTACTACGAGTCGTACCAGTTTTACTTTTGTAACACTTTCATTAATTTGTGGGAACTAGTTAAGAAGTTATACCTCCCTAATAATTATTTTGTACTTTACTTTTTTTGCACAGGCCGAGAATTCCTTAATGTCCTTCGAAGGTCAACAGTGTCAAGGAGCAATTAAAATCATGGAGAAGTTTAATGTGAGCTAAAATATAATAATATTTTGTCGGTTCCGTTTTCTTGTAATTTATTACATTATTTTAGAAAAATGTAGTGTGAAAAGTATTACTGAATATTTTATGCATGTGGTATTCCTAATTTTCAGGGTCTGACGTTTCAAAAAATCCAACATGCGATCACTTCTGTTGACTGTCAGCCCATGTTCGATGGAGGAGTTCTAATTAACGTTATCGGACAATTAAAGGTGAGCCACAACAACACCCTTAAAAGTATTTAAACAGCTTAGATGCTAGATGATTCGAACTTGCGAGTGCGTAAGTTACTAGCAAAACAATTAGCATTGTGTCATTTTATATTTGTAATTTTGTTCTGTGTTCTACTTTTAGACTGACGATGACCCACCCCATACTTTTTCTCAGACATTCGTTCTGAGGCGGTCACCTGAAGGCTCTTTTTTTTGTCAACACGATATTTTCCGGCTAGGAATCCACAATACTATGTAACCACAAGACTTAACCAGGAGATCAAAAGAAATTGGCACAGGCCACGACGGCCACATCCACCAGCTGATCGGCTCTTGTTATTCACCTATATTTCCTTTTAAAATAATTACTAAAAAAATGATAAATATGCTGCTTAAAATTACTATAGTACAATATTATTTACTCACACAACTATGTTCATTGCAATACTATGTACGCTGAATATTGAATTAGGCTTTTACATAGCGATATAAAGTGTATTTACATGATACAACATATTGGGTATGTTCTACACATTAAATGCTCTTAATACGTAGAAAACTAATAATGTGTTAATTGTAAACATTTTCCTTTCACTTGTAGCTTATTTACTAATGTGGCTGATTTATCAATAAAATTGGCTTAATTCTCATTTTTTTCAGTTTAAATTTTATCTTCTTCAGTTTCCGAAATTGAATGTACATTACACTACTCCATCGCATTCCATAATAAATTGCTCAAACGATACTAAGCGTACAAGTTGACCGTAGAACTCATATTTTTAGCCCAGTCGACATTTTACACGTGCAACAGTACAAACTACTGCATTCCGTTAACTGTACTCTGTTTATTGTTTTAGTTAGACGTAAATGGTAAAAGGTTGCGTGTCTGCAGGGATCACTAGCTGTCCTGGAAGATTGGCATTGTCCATTCAAAAGGCCTGCCGCCGTCTACCTTTGGGGATCCCTACGTCTCCAATTGAAAAGATCTGACAACGGGCGAACGGGAAAGTGAGTAGTAATTAGCAATTACTATACGGTAGATATTTAAATTATTTTTAGGCTGATAAGTGTCCCGAAATTTCCCGGACTGTCCCGGGAAAAGGTTAAAATTGCATGTTATTTGCAATTTCTCATTTATTTTACGTACTGAAAGTGATAATAATATTTTTATTATTGACCATTTTACACACAATACAGGTCCAGAGTTAATGAGTAATGAGTGTGGTTAATGAGCATGATTAGCCTAAAGTAGATTATAAGATAAGAGATGATTTTAAGACAGATTTGTGGCAATAATATAGTTGACTCTAATGAACACTATCACTAGTTTTGTCGGTACTGGTATCGGTGTTAGAGAATATGCCTCGCTAATAGTTTTGAATGAGCACCATGATGACTAAAAGGAAAATTCAATAATAATTAATGACGAAGCTGAGCTCGTAATGTTGACATGGACCATCAACACGTCGAGCAGTGATTGACATAAAAACAGATCACACAAACGCACTTGAACTCACTCATGCTTCAACTCACAGTATAATTATTTTAGAAACTAATCCAAACCAATTCATTACTTCCTTTCCATTTCCATAAAAATGCGTAAATAGCACCAATGAAGTATTGGTCAACAACATGTTTTCAGCTCCAGAGTAACACATGAGTTATTACTTTATATATAATATATTGCATTATGTTCAGGCAAGTATTATTGAAAAAATGATGGGATTAGGCTTTGTTGGACAAATGGCATAATAATGAACCCTACTAAAAATGCATTTTTATTACTATTCCAAACTAATGACTCAAAAATTCGCCCCCGAGTTTATAGGTCAGGGAGTAAGTATACATAATGATTCTTAATAAACCCGAATTTCCCTCTTATCAATGCGTCTTTTTATGTTTCACTGTAATGTGAACAAAGAACAAAAATAATTATAATCAATTTCAATGATAGGTTACATAAATAATATTTTATTTTACGCTGTACACGTGGATATTAGCATAATTGATTATTACTATCTCTTTATATAACCTATTTATATAAAAGAAAGAAATTGCTATCGTCTCGCCGCTATCGTCTCGCATGGGCCGCACGTATGATTACATGTGCTCTATTTTGCGTAGAACTTTATAGCAGGAAATGAGTAGTGAATTTAGTAATAGCATTTCTGCGGCTGAGTGCTATGACCACTACGCTAACGGAAGCTGTAAGACACCCGACGCCCGACGTACGTCTGTGCAATCTACGCGACGATATTCGAAAACTGCAATCCACCCGACGTTTTTGTCTACAATCCACCCGACGCCCGACGTCTTTATGCAATCCACCCGACGACAAGTAACCCGACGCCGACGATCGTCGAAAAGCTGCAATCCACCCGACGCCCGACGTCTTTCTGCAAACCACCCGACGTACGTCGGCACAATCTACCCGACGACATTCG
>JAQFZC010004308.1:0-16450 GCA_034695205.1 Dicyrtoma fusca | reverse complement strand
TGAAACCGAAAAGTACGGAGGATACTATAAATGAAGCGAAGTATTTGCGCGTTAAAGGAAAAGGACGCGAAACGCAAGGTGAAGTGAAACAGCATACTCTAAACCAGGCTATACACATTATTAGTTAATTAAAATTACTTAAGTACTAATTAAGGAGTAGGGGGGGCTGTTGCAAGTTGAAATGTTCCTTTCTCTGTTGCGGAAAGTGGCCAAGAATTAGGGAACAAGTTCTGCGTAGATTATTTATGAAAATGGTAAATCTAAATTGTTATGATTCTTAGAAAAGGAATCTAACGTGTAATAAATGGATGAGACGAAGATTTAATGAGACTCGCTTGGTGTGAGTGTATTTGTAGTAGGTGTTTATTCTACAAAGTGTTCTCTTCGTCTGACGAGAAATATTTATCGTACAATTTTAAATATCTTGAAATTATTTGCTTAGAATTATTTTGTGGGGCCACCACTCCAATAATTGTAGTTACTGATGCGTGGGTGTTAATGAAGTGAGCCGAGCGAAACATAGGTTGCTCTCTTCTTTGGTCTCGGCGAATTTCGTCCGATAATTTCAATTACATAAATAAATAATAATATTTTATGAGGAAGGAATTGCTCCACTTATTCTTGACTTTTCTTCGACTTTGCTCTGACTTTGCTCTGATATAAACAATGTGTCTTCTTACACATTTGTATTCGTGTACGTACCTGTGTATGTAGTATCTATCTACTTTAATGCGGTACATAGACGGAAATGCAGTGGAGGTGATGCTTGGGGCATCAGCCAGTGCATTCCTTCTTAAATCCTAAAGCAACTAGCTGTGGATTGGATGGAGAGGATGCACATTTGCTTAACAAAATTAAATGGTTTAATCTACACACCCAAACTCAGTGGTCATATCCACAAGGTCAAAAGTTTCTTAACCCTTGCCACAATATCAATAGCCCCGTCCAATAGTCGAGTGTTGATACGATTTCTGCTGTATCCAAAAACACGTTTGAACCTGAAATCATTTTATTACAAACATATTGTTCCCTTAGTATCAAAGATGATGTTGGATTGTGAAAAATAGAATTTTTTGGAGTAGTTTATTGTTGCAGGCTATCAGTTGAATGTATGTAGCTAGGAGACACTTTTTTTGCAAACTGGTTGACCTTTCAATTCAGGTTTTGAATATTTACAGCAACTGCATAGCCATTCTGCCCTCAGAAGCAACTACTGCTGTCAGTCTCGATCATTGACTCGAATATCCTTGACAATATTTCCTACTATTCATTATACTCACAACAATATTCAACATATTAATTTAAAGGTTTCAACACCTACTGTACTAAACAATCTTGAGACTTATTTGTATTATAGAAAATCTGCCTACTAATTTTTCTTTTTTCTTATCATAGGTATATAATATAAAGAACTATTTTTGCTTTTAGTACTTGGATAAATACCGAAGTAGATGCATACAACGAAAATGTCTCTCCGAACTTTGCTTAGGATTAGAAGTACAACTGTTCGTACTCATTCCCGTTCAAACAGAATTATAGGTGAACGTAGTAACTCGAAAACCATTTCTAGTGGACTCAAACATTTCTCTTCATCTTCAGCCTCTGCGGTGGAGAACAAAGCATTGATCGACGGTAAAAATCTTAGCTGGGAACTATTTGGAAATGGTCCCCACGTTGCATTATGCCTCCCTGGACTTGCCGGTAATGCGTATAAATATATGTATCTATGGACAGATGTACAGTAATACATGTGTAGACTTGAAATGTATTTAAGTTGTATGAATTAAATTTAAAATTTGCTTTTTATAGGTTCTGCTGCCCTGCATTTTCATTCAGTTGTGGAAAAAATAAACTTGGAGAAATTCACGCTAATTGCATGGGGTCCGCCGGGCTATGGAAAAAGTCTTCCACACGACAGAGACGTTTTGACGCAACATAGTCTTCTTAAAGATGCACGCCTGGCGGGAGCTTTAATGATGGTAATGATGGTAGTTTTTCCTCTAAATATTAAATGTAAACAAAAAAGCAAAATAAATTCATACATCAATGCAACAAAATTCGTGGGTAAACAATATTTTTAGGAATTGGGATTCGACAAGTACTCCTTGATTGGCTATAGCAACGGAGGTCTGACTGCAGCATTGCTAGCAGCTGCACAACCCGAAAACGTCGAAAAACTGATCATGTGCAGCTCTCCATTCATGAGTGTCCAATGTAATACCCGACAGAGCAGAATAATGATAGGTAACAGAACAGTCGCTAACATTTTATTACAAAATGTATTCTTAACATTAAGTTGCAATCCTCTTTCGTTTTATTTGTAAAAAAAAAGCAATGGTGGAATTGGAGTGCTGGGAACCTAAGCAGCTAAAAGAAACACTTGCTACTTATAAGGAACCATATCTAATGAAAATGCTACGGGACCACAAAGAATGGATTACTCATCAGTGTAAAAGCAATACTTCCAATGAATTTTGCTTCGATGAGGTCAAAAAAATCCGTGCGCCCACATTGTACATTAGAAGTACGAAAGATGTCGTGGTTCCTCCAGAGGATGCTGCGGAATATGGGAAACTAATCAAGGATTTCAAGTAATTTTAGAACTTATTGCATTTAGTTAATCAAAAATAAAAGTTTCTTATTAAAATGATCAAAAATATCTTTGAACTTTCAAGGTTTGAAACACCAAGGAAATGTCACCAAAATAGAATTATGTATTTCATTTACTAATTTTCTTCTCAGGTTTCACAAAGTCGACAAAGGCAGTCACAACCATTTGGAATATGTGGATGAATTCGTGGCTGCCTGTGAAAGCTTTCTACTTTCTGAAGCAAAGCAGTCAATGGCGAGAATGAACGGTTAAAGTTTGGAGGGAAGCAACATATTAATCCTTCATTTTTACTACATGTATATAAGTATGCATGCTATAAAAATGTATAAAGCTATACCTAATTAAAATTCAAGTTAGCGGTTTAAAACGATTATCCTTAGAATTATTGGTTCCATCATTGCATTGTATAAATAGCAATAAATTCACATGCTTTTTTGCAAATAAAACGAGAAAGGATTAAAACTAAGGTAGACCAATTAACGGTACCTCACCAATTTTTGCAATCATCACATTACTGTGATCTAGTACCTTTAGTAATTACTAATTAATAACATAAATATTTGCACATATTATGCTAATTCTTAAAACGTATTAAATCTGAAAAAATTAAATCCTTATGGGATTATACAAGATATGTAAAATATCAGTATGTGTAATAATTGTTTTAAACCTGTTTATTTCCGGTACAACACGAGCGCAGTTGTTTACCAAGACTAATTACCAATAATTATAATGTTTAAATCATACCACTATCAGAAAGTTACATCCTAAAAAATTAAGTCGACTTTACAATCAGAAGGATTGTAAAAGCTTTCAAAGAAATAAATTACGCATAAATAAAATGCAGAGGTTGTACACCGAATATTAAGTGCTTGTACATGCATGTCTTGCATGTATACAATTTTGGTATTGGAATCTACTTGTGTTTGTTGATAATAAAAGCTAATAAAAAAGAACTTATTTAGAAACCGGAAATACTTTTATTACTACGGGAATGTTATCGGTGTATTAGGGGAAATGTTGAAGTTGTAAAATAAAGGATGGCTGTAGTAGTTTCCTGTTGTACACTTTCAGTTCTTGAAAGTAAGAAAATAATTATTTGCCAACTGGTCGACCGTAAAATTCAAAGTTACCGTCCAGGCAACAGGTACACTGTCGGTTTGCTCTCAGAACAATGGTAAATACTATCAAAAGTATTTGTACAACAAATGTATAACAAATGTATCTTGTCGCTATAAGCAGTTATCGTTACTTTCATTACGTAGGTATGTATCGATGTACATAACTACGGCACGAGCAAAATATATTGTCAAGAAGCTTCAGCAAGAAAATGTTAAATCTAAATAAAACTGGTTACATCTACACACGCATATTCAATAGCTATATCTACAACGTCCAAACTTTCTTGCCACTTGCCATACTTTCAAGAGCCCTGTTCAATATACTTATATATTTCATTTTATGCATTTTTTGGATTTGAGAATAATTGCATTTTTTTTATTGTTATTAAATAAACTCATTTCAGTACAATCCTAAGATTGTCTGTATACTGCGGAAAATGTCGGAAAGTACAAAATAGTATTGTAATAGTAATTAATTGTTTTATTGCTCTCATTTGCAGAAAGTTACGAAATACTTATTTGAAGACCTTGGTTGACCTTCCTCATGCTTCTCAGCAACATGAACTGGATATCCAACTTAAGAGACACGTGTATCCTCATTCTCGGTTATTGACAGTCAAAGAGACTCCTACCACGTTATGTAATTATTGGAAAATTTTAGACACATTTGAACTGTTTGGAGGGGGATTGTCTATTAGTTTTTCTTTGCCTTATAAGAATGAAAAGTTATTGTTTCTATAGTTCATTATTTAGTGAGCACTGACACGGTTACGTGGAACGAAAATGTCTCTCATGAATTTACTTACGAATAAACGTTTTTGTGCTCATTTCAGCTCAAAATTGTATTTTGAGCCGAATTATTTAAGAACCATTTCCAATGGATTCAAACATTTTTCTTCATCTTCAACCTTAGCAGTGGGGAGCAAAACATCAATCCACGGGATCAATCTTAGTTGGGAACAATTTGGCAATGGACCCCACGTTGCTTTGTGCCTCCCTGGACTTGTCGGTAAAGTTAATATACATAATGTAGTGAGAGAATTTATAGCACTAATTCGGTAGATTTCAAATGTATTTATGTAAGTTGTAGTATGATTTAACAACAAAAATTAATGTCCATAGGTTCTGCTGCCTTGCATTTTCATCCAGTTGTCGACAAAATAAATTTGGAGAAGTTTACGCTAATTACATGGGATCCTCCGGGCTATGGAGAAAGTCGTCCACCCAACAGAGACGTTTTGACCCAACACAGCCATCGGACGGATTCACGTCTGGCAGGGGCTTTAATGAAGGCTAGTTTATTTTCTTCTTAATAAAGTATTTTAAAAAAAATTTAATTCAATAAAACAAAATAATCACACATTATACCAATAAAAATAAGTGAGTAAATGCCTATTTCTAGGAACTGGGATACGACAAGTACTCACTGATTGGCTACAGCAACGGAGGTCTGACTGGAGCACTGCTGGCAGCGGCAGAACCCGACAGCATTGAGAAAATGATCATGTGCAACTCTCCATTCATGAGTTGCCAATGTAATGCCCGGCTGGGCAAAATCATGAACGGTAATAGGACAGTAGCTAACATTTGAATATAAAATATTGTTTTGACAGAGTTTTAATCCTTTTTTCGTTTTCTTTGTAAAAACCAAAGCAATGATGGAATTGGACTGCTGGGAACCTAAGCAGCTAAAAGAAACACTTGCTACTTACGAGGAACCATATCTAATGAAAATGCTAAAGGACTACCAAGAATGGGTTACTCAGCAGTCTAAAAGCAATACTTTCAATGAATTTTGCTTCAGTGAGGTCAAAAAAATCCGTGCTCCCACACTGTACATTAGAAGTACGCAAGATGGCGTGGTTCCTGCGAAGGATTCTGTGGAATATGGGAAATTAATCAAGGATTTCAAGTAATTTTAGAATTTACTTTCTTAAGTTAATCAAAAATTAAGGGCTTTATTAAAGTTGTCATGAATATCTTTGATTTTTGGAGGTTTGAAAGTGCAAAGAAATGTCAAAAGGGAAATAGTATTGTGTATTAATTTGATTTACTAATTTTCTTCTCAGGTTTCACAAAGTTGACAAAGGGAACCACAACCATTTGGAATTTTTGGATGAATTTGTCGCTGCCTGTGAAAGCTTCCTTCTTTCTGAAGAAAGTCAAGCAATGGAGAGAAAGAACGGTTAAAGTTTGGACGGATACAATAACAGATTAATTATTCATTATTGCTATATGTATACATTCCATAAAAATAAATAAAGCTATATACCTACTTCATTAAACTTGAAGTTGACGGTATCAAAATGATTATTCTTAGTGGTAACAGCAATGCATTATATACACATTAAACTGCTTCGATCTGGCCTCCCCTCACGATTTGCACTCACAAGGTTTTGACTCGATTTCTTATTTATGAGTGCCCTCATTTAGCTACATATAATTGCTACGCAATGACGAATCATTATGATTACGTCCAACGGCTATAACTATCAAAAGATCATCAAAACTGGTAACTTAATACAATATCTGCTTAATATAATTACTCAAGTTACTCAAGTGTCGGTATACTTTAACGCAAAAAACTATTTTCGTAATTAATGGCCCAATATGGTCGTGAAATACACTATCTTAACGAAAATGACGAGATGATTACTTTTGTAATGTGTTTACTTGATCTAGGGCTTTTTTTGAGTTAAATCTTTGAATTTTGAAATGTTTCTAAAACCTTTTAAAAAACATGAAAAAATCAACTTTGCATGCACAAAAGTTGGACTAAAATTGAATACATTTTGACCCCTTCGAATAGTTTCTATTCTACATGCGATTGTCTTTTACATGTTACATTGCACATCTTATTTGGATTTGAGTAACCGGTCCGAATTTTATTTTAAAAATTTTCTATTTTTTAAAACTCGTCCGAGCTAACCAAGTGGGGCGAAGCCCTCCTTTTTTGTATAAATAATTGAGCCTGCACCACTCTGACATATTTCCGGGCTTTGTTGTTTGCTACAAGAAATAGAACAAAATTGAAATTCGCACTATTGATTGCTAGCTTTACGATTTACAATAAAATAAATTATAACAAATGCATTAATTAATTTCGAGCCTAAAAAGACTACCGCTGCATATAAATAGGCTCATACACACAAATAATTCCAACTCTTGTTACTGCTTTCAACACCTCGCTTTCTTTTTTTCAACACTTCGCGACGTTTTGTCAAATATTACGTGTGTTAGAGTGTAAAGGGCTGTTTTTGATACCTCAAGTATACCACTCTACAGGGTCCGTCAACTATTATGTATACATGTGAGTTTGCTGGCAAATGACTGTTGATCTCATTTATAGTAAAGTAATAGTCATGGCTTGATTTGCCCCCAATTCAACGTTGGTCAAAATTTTTGCTAGTCTATTCTAGTCTAGTCTGGTCAAACAGTTTTCCGGACCTAAATAGTCTAGTGTCTAGTCAACACAAAAACGTACCCTAGTCTAGTCTAGTCAACCAGTTGCCTATCCATTAGTGTTAAATGCTGATTTGCAAAATACTAAGAAAATTAAAATTATGAAAATCAGTTGAAGATGAACTGACCGTGTACTAAATACAGTTCTAAGTGAATAAAGTGCTGGAATAGAAGATGGCCACAAAATTACAATATAGATTAAAGTGTAATTTTATTAATTAATTAATTAATAATTGTATTATAGATTCCGTAGGAGCTAACTGTAGTTAATTTAAACTTAATGTTAATTTAGATTCTAACTGTTTAACAATATTAGAAGTTGTGAGTACGTACTATCAACTATGGCTAATCTCATTTTTAAGAGTGAGAGTTTGAATGCAGGGCTACTGCTGGAATTGAGACGGAAAGTAATTTTATTGTTCTGTCTAGCAGCGACAAGAAGCGTCTGCCGAGTTGAGTCGGCTGAGTTTTGATTTGGAAAATTGAGTGAGTGGAGTTCAGTGAGAAAGATTGTGATCCCGTTCGTGGTGACGGTGAAGGCATAACGTTTAAAATATCATTCTACTGAAACAGTGAAGGTGGAAGGAAAATAATTACTAAAAGTAGGTATAGTAACAGGGTTGAAACAAATTTTCCTAATATTGGTATTGGACCAATGCGGTCGAGTTATACATCATTTTGACGAAAATATGAAGATTACGGATCTGACGTTAGTTTTGGAATACCATGTTCAAATTTTGAAATTTTAAATGTTGAAAAAACATGGAAAAACATACCTTGCACGCACAAATGTTGGATTAAATATTATTTCATTTTGAGGAATCTGCATAGCTTTTGTTCTGCATGCGATTACCTTTAAAGTGGTGAATTGCACGTCTCGTTTACACCTGAGTGACCAACTGCAATTTCGATTTGAAATTTTTTGGTTTTTAAAAATTTTGAAAATTTAAAATAATAGATAATTGGGGCTTTGCCTTACTTCAATTTTATCGTGTAATACATCATTTTAAAAGGGAAACGGAGAATAGATACAGATCTAAACTTGCTTTTTAAGTACAGGAAACTTAATATTTTTGAGGTTTAATTAAACATTTTCAGTTAGCGAAGCCAACTTGGTTAGCCTCAATGATATGTTCTACCGAAGATATATAATTGAAGCTCGAAGAATAGATCCTGACATTCTTGGGGAAGAACATATCGTCCTAGCTAACCAAGTGGGGCGAAACCCTACTTGCTTATATACATAATTATTACATCTAACGAGAACTGTTGAATGGAAGAAGATGCAGATGGCACAGACTATCAATTAGGTAAGTCGAAATTTCTAAAATATTATCAATAGAATTTCTATAGGAGTTTATGGTTTGTAGATTAGTTAGATTAGAACATTACTGCAACTTAATTAGAAACTAGAAATTAAGAATGAACAATAATGTGAAATGATAAAATTAAGGTAACTTTAACCAGCCATATCTTAACAGAAAAGTCAAAATACTAAAAAATTACATACTTTGTAGGCAAGGCATGGCATGAAATAAAATATAAAATATTATGATAATGAATTTAATATTTAATAGTTTATTAAATTATTGTTATGTTTAGTACGCTGAACACTTGCATGGATCAAATCGCGGTTAGTCTAGTCTAGTTTAGCCATCTTGCTGGAAGGTTCATGCTTATCTAGTCTAGTCTAGTCACGATTTTTTCGACCCTTGGACAGCCTAGTCTAGTCTAGTCAAACCGGCCGAAAAAGCTCAGTAGTCTAGTCCAGTGTCTAGTCCGCTAGTCTAGTCCGACTAGACTAGGCCAGTCTTGACCCAATTACTTTTTGTTTCAGTCAAACTTAAAAATACCGAACTTTCTTAAGCCTGATTTAAAGTATGCTTTTTTATGCTTTTCCTTCTCTTTTTGGGAGGAAAATTTCATCAATGGCATTTAAAGTGTGCTTTTCACGCGACGCGTACTTCAAATTTCCTTTTGCTGTACTTATTCTTTTCTCAATGCTGTTGGCGCCATTTATAGTATCGTTTACGCGCGAAATAATGCCTCTTTTGTCACGAAGTGAAAAGTTTAAATAATTCAACATTTGCTGTGAGGAAGGCAAGGAGTAAAAGTGAGTAGCAGCGTTTTTCTTAATTATTTTAGTTATAATTAATAAAACAGTGATAATTATGAGCCGCCTGACAGCTGAGAAGGTTGAGTTTGAGTAAAAAATTATTGAATTAGTCAAACTTCGACCTGCAATTTGGAAAAAAACCGACGAAAATCATACGAATTCTATTATAGTTAGAAATCAGTGGAATTATATTTATGATGAAATCAACCGCATTAACGCCACATCAATAGTTAAGAATGGTAAGGGAAATATACATTTGATTTACAGGATTATTATCATTAATGGAATGTAATATATATGAGCACACATAGTAACTGTAATAAATTCAATTATATTAAGGTAAAAAATGTGCCGAAATTTGGAAAAAATTATGGTCTCAATACAAAGCTTATCTGCGAAAAATGCAGGGAAAGACTGGTAAGGCCGGTGGCCGGCAACCCAGTTTTCGACATGCAATGTCAATACGTTTTTTTGACGACCCTGTTGAGAATTTGACTATGCAAAGGTACTGTTTTGCATTAAAATATGTAGCTATTAATTGATTTAAAGTATTCCTTTAATTGGCGAAAAAACACAATTGTTAATTATTTTTTTAACTAGTACACTCACAAACGTGAGCGGCGGCGAAATCAATGAGAATTCTGTGGATGACACTGTACTGTCTACCGACGACCCCCTGTCAGATGTCCCCAAGATTTCCACCCCTGTAAACGCAGAACTGGATTCATTTAGTGCCATAATGGTGACACCTAAGCCAGTAAAGGTTGATAAATAAATATAGCGTAGTTAAAAGAGTAAAATGCCATATATTTTGAAATAATTCCCTTTCTTTTTATTTCATTACTAGTAGTGTATTCCATACTATATTTTATTTTATAGAAAGCTAGGCTGGATCCTTTTGCAGAGCAGCTCATCAAAGTTGTAAAAGGAAGGGAATTGAGCAATGTTGAATATTTTTGTTCTGCCATTGCAATCAAAATGCGCAAGATTTCAGATGTCAATCCTCGAGTTGCTATTCAACTTCAAACAAAAATTTAAAGTATGATTGCGGTAGCCGAGATAGATGTTTTGTATGATTAGACAGTATTAAGTTATAGTTAAATATCCGTAATAATCTGTTGTTTTGTATTTATTAATATAATTAGGTAATTATAAATTACATACAGATCAAAGTTTATTAAATTTTAACTCAGATGTCATAACCACGTAGAGCACTATTCATTTGCCATGGAACAGATCCCTCATGTGTCATAAAAAAGTCTTTGTAGCTATCTCGGACGTTAAAAGCATCATGAGTAGCGTTGTTGCTCCCTTGGTGGCCCATATCCTGCGAACCTGTGTTCCCCTCAATAATCCTTCTCCAACTTCCACTGACACGTTCACCATTAACTTCAGAATCGACTGTAGGTCCATAGGTATCCCCCTTTGTCATTAGATAATTGTGTAAAATTACGGTTGTTTTGACAACTAATTTAGCCGTTTCCAAACCCAAGTCCATCGGTGTTTCGAAAATTCTCCATTGAGCAGCAAAAATTCCGAAAGTGTTCTCCACAACCATTCGTGCTCTTGAATGCCTGTAATTATATACTTTTTGTTCCGTTGTGAGTTCCGTCGACTTTCGCCCGGCGTAAGGCTTCATTTGATATGATTTTAAGGGGAAAGCATCGTCACCGAGAAAAACTGCCGGTACACTGCTTTCATCGCCGATGGCTATTGCAGGAGGTAATTGGAATTCATTTTTGTTTCATTTTCTTTCCAATTACAGAATTTTTTAGAACGCCCCCATCTGATACAGATCCACACGCTCCAATATCAACCAGCAAAAACGGTAATTAGCATCAGCTACTGCCATAAGCACGATAGAATAAAATCCTTTGTAGTTGTAGAAGAGAGATCCTGATTTTGGAGGTGCTTTCAATCTAATATGCTTGCCATCTATGGCCCCGCAAGCATTAGGATAGTTCCATTTGACATCAAACTCCGTAGCAACCTTTGACCATTCTTCCGCATTAGGTTCAGCCAAGTAATCATTTTGCATGGTTTTGCAAATTGCAGACATAACCTCCTTAATAATGTTACAGACACTGGACGGTGAGACTCTGTACGTCAGTGCCAAGTAAACTTGCTTGCTCCCAGTTGCAAGAAATCTAACATTAAGAGAGAATTATACTTAGATCTTTCAAAATGTCGTAAAGAAGAGAAATTGGAAATGTCCATGTTACATAAAATCAAATTTTCATACATCCAATTTGACTAAACACACATTATGCCTACCCCAATGTGATGGCCAGTCTTTCTTGAGCAGATATTGGTCTCACATGATTAGCGGTATGGTAAATGTGGGGGGAAACTTTAGGCCAGATATTCGTCAAACTGGTCCTTATCCATTCTAAAATTATTTCACACATGCATTAATAATCACGTACTAATTTGCATATGGCATAATAACGTCAATTATATTTTAAAATTGTGCTAATTGCACTCACCAAAAGTAGCTCTTGTGATACTTTTCTTCCGTTTCACAGCGTAAATCACGTACTAAAGTAGCCTCTCCGAGAGAACCCCTTTTTTCAAAAATATTTCGGATGTACAGTGATCGAACCCTTCGGGTTCGATATTTATTAATATAGTAAGCTAACAACACCCGTTGTAACAGTTCGTGCTGACTTGTGACTACAGTTAAATATAATCTGAAATCAATGATGAAGTACTTACTTCTGGAGAATGAAAAAATGACGACTATATTTAGTATTTGATGCGCACGGGAAAAATTATGATGACGTGAGCCGTGAAGGAAAGATTAAAGGTTTTACTTTAAATGCAGTAGAGGATTCGTGAAGTTTTTGCAAAGCAAAGAAAAAGCACGAGTACGTGAAACAGCATACTTTAAATCAGGCTTTAAACAGATTCTTCTATAATACTTGAACGTTTCCTTTGCAAATGCTCCGACAAAACAAATACCTCAAAATGATTTTGCGCCTTCCCACCAGTGCTGCCCTAGTCTAGTCTGACTTGACTAGACTTTTTGTCTTTTTTGGGCCGCTTGACTTGACTAGACTAGACTAGCAAGACGCGTAGAAAAAAATTAATTGACTAGACTAGACTAGCCACGATTCTTCCCATTTTAAA
Source organism: Dicyrtoma fusca (assembly GCA_034695205.1). Taxonomy (NCBI): domain Eukaryota; kingdom Metazoa; phylum Arthropoda; class Collembola; order Symphypleona; family Dicyrtomidae; genus Dicyrtoma; species Dicyrtoma fusca. The sequence goes on along the minus strand of JAQFZC010004308.1, from coordinate 4,011 downwards.
GGGATAGCTGACTAGTTGACTAGACTAGACTTGACTAGGATGGATTTTGCGTTAACGAGACTAGACTAGCTAGACTAGACAGACCTCCCAAAACAGTGTGACTTGACTAGACTAGACTAGCTGCCTTTGATTTTGGACGTGACTAGACTTGACTAGACTAGACTAGCAAAAATTTTGGGCAGCACTGATTCTCACCCCTCTCCTTCTTGATTTTGGTGGCGCCAGATTTAAAAGATGTTCCATCGTTGGCCGCAATCTTCTGACTTCTGGCTTACGAGTTGGGCAGAAGCAGTAATACAATATGCAGTCGTGATTTGCTGTTTTAAGTTTAAAGCGTAAAAAAGTATCACCTCCATTCATTTTATTTCACTTTCAGCTGTGTTACAAAAATATTTTCAATACCCTCATAATCCTGTTACCATGAAGCCAAAATATCGTACTACTGCAGACCTCTCAGAGCTTCTTAACTATTTCGGTATCAAGCAAGAGCTAGAAATTAAGCTTCATAACCTTAAATTTCACACCAACAAAAGCTTCAAGAAGCCCAAACCTGAAGAAAAATTAAGTGTTCTGCAAGTGCTGAAAAAGGATTTTCAATGTTCCAAGTGCAGCACCAGATCCACTTCAGCACTAAACATTAAAGCCCATGTACGAAGGCGGCACGACCGTGTCAAGCCCTTCCACTGTCAAGTTTGCACGTATTCATTCGTGACTAAGCAGGAACTGACGTCGCACATGAGGCGACATACCGGAGTTAAGTCCCACGCGTGCAATCTTTGCACCTACAAGTGTAATTCAAGTTCTCATTTAACACAACACGTTAGAATCCATACTGGGGAGAAGCCTTACAAATGCTCTCAGTGCCCCTACGAGGGGGCCTTCGGTAGTAATTTAAAACGACATGTAAACGACGTGCATAAGCCAGAAAATAACAAAATAAATTCCAGCCCACTTGCTTTTACTTGTGCAAAATGCGATCTAAAGTACTGCAGTGCAAAAAAACTTAAATCTCACATGCGAGTTCACAGTGAAAAGCGTTTCAAGTGTAAATTTTGCACGTACGCAACGCATGACAGGTATCTCTTAACAAGCCACACGCGCCTTCATACGGGCGAGAAACCCTTCGCCTGCACCCTTTGCAACTACGCAGCCAATTCTAAGGAGGCCCTGACTTGCCACGTTAGAGTTCATACGGGAGAAAAGCCTTACAATTGCTCCCAGTGTCCATCCAGCTTTGCCTGCAGTTCAAGTTTGAAACAACACGAAAGGGCCAACCACAACAAGGGTGCTCGACTAAGGACGCATAATTGTCCGATGTGCTCTAAAGCATTTTACACGTCTTCAGCAATGGCCCAGCACATTTTGTCCCATACGGGAGAGAAGCCTTACAACTGTGAATTTTGCAAGAAAGAGTTCGGTTCGCGGGGAAGGACATCTGTCCACGAAGTGAGATGTCAATTGAATCCGAAACAAAGTGACACAAGCTGGGTGGCGTTGCAGAAGTGTTTCAAGTGTGGGACGTGTGAGTACTCGACCATTGACAAAGGTCATCTGGAGCGACATGAGCGAACTCATACTGGGGAAAGGCCATACAGCTGCCAGTTTTGTAGCAGACGTTTTAGTGAAGCTACTGATAGAAAAAGACACAAAACAATGTGCAAAATAAAACAAAATTAGTGCCTTTAAAATGTTTTTATTAATATTAAAATTATAAAATGTTGGGTTAAAATCAATGTTGTTTGTTTTTGTGCAGTTACATTTAACAGTTTAGGCATCATAACATTATAATTCTGTGGACTGGTTAATGTATTTAATTGTTTTTAAATGCAAGGAATAAAATACATGAGTTAAAAAGTATCATTTTGATTTTTATGATTCGATTTTCAAGTTAATAATTTTAGTAGTCAAATCCAATTCATTCTAGAGGTCTCTTTATTACGCTTTGAATATAGTGCATTTTAATCTTGCAGATTTTTTGTTTTTACTTTTCATAATTTTGTGCGAATATTTGACTTTATGGTAATCATTTCACTTTGTTGTGATTTTTGGGCATTCTCATGAGCGTTTTAACGGTATGAAGTGTGACTGTAGGGTAATATAATATAAAAGACACATTGATTTTGAATGGAGTTTCGTGGGTGTCAATGAATTAATTATTGTCATCGTACTCATCTTCATCCTCGTCCTCAGCGTTCGTGGATGGGTTCGAAGGGGTGGGGGTGGTTGGGGTTAGAAGGGGTAGGGGTGGGGGCGTCAGAGTGCCATAATGAAATGCAGCAGCGTAGTTAGCACTAGGTCCCTGGCCCGAGGTCACTTTGGGCTTTGAGCTGGACTGCATTAAAGGAACGTCCCGAGGAAGGGTTGTGGTAGAAAAGCGATTTGAAATCCACTCCTGGTACTTAATTAGATTTATAACGTTGGAGGAGTAGTTGGAGAGTTGGGGCCTACTTTGCTGGAGAAGCGCTGTCAACTTAGAGCTGAGGGAGCCGCCGCTGCTATTACCGCCGCTACTGCCACCGCTACTGCCACCGCTGCTACTACTGCTATTGTTGTTCGTGCTCTGGTGACTGATCTGGTGAAATGCGGGCGTCAGTTGGACGTTCGTGCCGCCTATGCCAGGGTATCTATTGAATGGCGAAAAGGCGTCCAAAACGAAACTACCCGGCGCCTTGCTGTTATCCCGGGTACCTGAACCCATCGCCACCACAGGCCTGTAGCCCTCGTACTGGGCGACCCCGCTGCTAGGCTTCCCTTGAGACTGAAGTGGGTACAGAATGCTTTGTGCTTTGACCGCCACCGTCCCGAGATTCGGATTTATTGGTCGCACTGTGCTTGGACTAAAAGTTGAAGGATTCACAGGACCATTGTTGTCAGTGTTAGTGAGGAGAGAAATCCAGTTGGCCTTATTGTCCGCATCGATGTCATCCACCGGAAGCTGGCCATTGTTCTGATTAGTATTGTCATTATTAGTGCTAACGTCGCTACTCGGCGGACCATTGACGAGACTGAGCCAGTTTGCTTTATTGTCCGTGTCAACGCCCTCGAGAGACAGTTCTGAGAGTTGGGGAGCGGCGCTCGTTGTTATTGTGTCCGTTGAGTTTCTTTTCGTCGGTGGAGCGAGGCTAGTGGGGGAAGGGGACGAAGCGGGTGCGGGGATGGGGGTGGCAAGTGAGGGGTCAAGATTGTCGATAGAGGAGTTCGCGGGGGTCACGTTGGTAGGGGTGGTGACGTTAGTGCGGAGGTCCACTTCATTGTAATCCTCGTCCTCCGGAGTGGAGGGGGGTATGGGTGTGGTGGTGGTTGAGGTAGACACGGTTGTGGGGGTGGTGGTTGCGGGTCGGTTGCTGTTAATGGAGTCGACGAGGACGCCGAGGGCGCTAGAGATCTGGTTGGAGACCCCTGCGGGGAGGAGGTTGATGGTGTTGTCGATGACGGTGCTGACGTTGCCGGCGAGAGCGGAGCCGACGATATTCAGAATCTCGGGTACAAAGTCGGGCAATAAGCCCTCGTCCCCATCGTCCCCGTCCTCCTGTCGCTTCTGCGGCGCCTTCATCTGCCGGGAGATCCGGTAGATGGCGCCTTTTTCATCCAGCTTAGAGATCGCCTTCAAACACAAACACACATGGGTCAACAGTCAATTCAATAGATTTTTAAGCTTCATTCCAATGACTCCATATTCCCTCAAAGAAAGGTTTCAAAATGTGCTAATTATTACTTAACCTTTCCTAAAGGTAATATAATTTATCTACCTAGCTTTAAATGTTTTGCAATACGGTAACTTATAGTTTAGAACATTTTGAAAACGGTAATTTCTTGTTTTTTGACCTTTTGAAAGTGTTATTTACTAGTTTTGATTGTTTTAAAAAAGTGTTATTTACTAGTTTTGACTGTTTTAAAGAAGTGATATATTGTTGAAGCGAGCGAAAGAATCCACTTAGCATAAAAAACCCATTAAAAATTAATTACTCTTAAGCCACGCCCACTAATTAATATGTCAATCATATGCATAAT
>JAQFZC010004307.1:0-16452 GCA_034695205.1 Dicyrtoma fusca | reverse complement strand
ATCAGAAAAGACGCCAATCCCTGTGATTTCCAAAACTTGCAGAAAAAATTGGAAATCGTTCCTCGCGCTCCGATATAAACACTTAAAATATTTTTATTTTACCTTCCGTGAATCATAATCATTTAAAATGTCAGTTTCAGACTTTGAAAACTTATGCTTTTTTATGTTTATTTTATAATGTGTACTTTAATTTACAGGCGTTTACAATTTTTCAGTTTTTGATCGGGAATTTCCTGGGAAAATCGGTACGGTACTTTACGGTACGGCACGGGAACGGGAAAGCAAAATTGGTTTCTATTTCCGAAATGTCTGTACGGGAAAGAGTTTTGTCGGTACGGTACGGAAAACAACATTTCCCGTACCGTACCGGACGATCGGAGCTCTAATTGGATACTTATATAAAACTGAATTAGTTAAAATAATTAGCGATTGATGTTTATTGTTAACTGGAAATTTTTGAAGTCCAGAAATGTTAGTGACAAGAGTTTATGCTTAGTATGTACGATTTAAGAATTAGTTCCTCATAAGGGTCGCAGCTTATAGTCAAACGCTTATTGAAGATGGATTCTTATAGGGAATGCAAAATTGGCATCCCCTAGACGCAAATATAATATTATTACTAAGGTAACAAAAATTCTTCCTGTTGATATGGAATAATGCTTTTAAGTAACCGTAACAATGTATGCTATATTATGCCTTATTTTGACTACACTTATAATCCTTTATTTTGCATAGAAAATGCTTCAAAATGTATTGTTTTGCATTGCAAATAGTTTCAAATGTCTTTTGTGCATTTAAAATTCTTTAAAGTGTTTTATTGTGCACTAAAAATAATGCATTTTCAAATGCTAAAAGATTTAATCACTATTTTTAAGTATCAAAATGTTTACGATTCGAAATCGTTTGTACTGAATATTAGATGTATGAAGTCATATATATTGTTAAGTATGCGGAGGCTTACGATGTAGAACTCTGATGATCCATGCAGGAAGCCTTTGCAATGTCTCACATTGTGAAGGATTGATCCAAGAATCAATCCTTTAGTTAATGTACGTCAGTCCACTGACCGCTACGTTATTTGCAATTATGTACTGAACATCCGGCATGCACTAATGCCATGACCGGATGGCCGAATCAAAGCAATTAGTTATAACAATCAGTAAATTAATTTTAACAATGAATTAAACTCGGTATTAATAAATTAAGAATAAAATAAATCACTTCTGACTTTAAACCTCCAACTTCTTCTAATCTCTCGTCTTGATCTTTTAATCATTTGTTCCATTTTTGCCTGCGTTATTTGATTCTCATTCTCTAACCTTTTAATTCATTAGCTTTGCACTCATAACTCTAAAGACAAGTGTTAGTTAGGTAGTCCTCTAATGGACAAACTCATCCTTCAGTACACAAGTACGTACGTACATATTCGGTATAGAGCAATTTTTGACAGTCCTTTTAACATAAAAAACAAAGAGCTAGCTATTATATTAAGAAAGTAGTGAAAAAAAGCAAGACTGGAATGAAGAAGCATGCACCTTATGCACTGTACTGTGATAATACATAACAAATCAAAAGCTCAAACTCGCAGAAGAATTGATTCCTAGAAATATTGACAAATCAAAGGTTGGAGCTAGTATCGGGCAGCTAACTCAGGCAAGTCCTAAAGTCAAATAATAAATAATCCATAGCAAAAGTTATACTAATTTTCAGCAGTAATAATAACAAAATACATACAGATGTATATCTTGTGATTTTTATGTAAACATGCCGGCGACACACCCAAACTGAGCAAAAAAGGCCGCAAGTATGGAGGAAAACATGGAGAAAGACATACTGAGCTTCAGATATCAGAATTTAGGAGTGCAGAAAGGAATGAACTTTGTATTGGATAGTCAAAGCAAAATGAGTGATGAAATGACAAAGCTGAAGAAAATAATTGAAAGGATAATACTGGACCAGATTGCACTTACAAAAACTATTGAATTTTTTCAAAGATTCAAGCAGAAATGGACTTAATGAGAAAAGAAAAAGAACTAGTGACTCAGCTAAAGAAGAGTAAGATAGAGTGTAATCGACCAGCTGACTTCGAATACTTCTTTTGATCTTTGAAGAAGAACTGAAGATGGAAGCAACTATTGACACTGTCAGAAGAATAGGCAAGATGCAAAGCGAAATGAGTTGGAAGATAGTAGTAACCTTCAGTAAAATGAGCGACCGAGACCTAATACTAAGAAGAAAAAATGCATTGAGAGAAAGAAAAGCCAGACCGATCTACATAAACTCAGATCTCTCGGCGGAAATATGTCAACCGAAATTCGAAGAACGAGAAGCCCGAAGAAAAGAATTGACGCAGAAGGAACAACGGCAAACTCCGCAAACTGATCAGAACTGGCGCAACACAACAACAGAAATATCCAAACATTACCCAATTTTCAACTCAGCTAAACGGAAAATTACTGCTTCAGAACACCTCGAAATCAGTAAAAAGCTTCAAACCCCTCTAGGAAGAAAGAAACATTAATAATAATTACCATCCCTAAAGAAAACAAAAAATTTATATATGATCACATCATATATAAATGATCTATGATCACTATGAACTGTACAACTCTAATATTTATGGAAAAGTTAAATAACGCAAAGAGGCAAAGCCAAGAATCACACATTTTCTCACTTTTTTGTATTAAATTAATATTGTAATTTGGAATTGTGGGATACACCCACCGAGTGTATGGACCTTCTTGGTCAGATCGCTCGTAACAATGAATACAATTATTATTACATAGTCAGTATAGTTACTTATGTAATGTTAGAAGTCCCTATGACTTTAGTTATGGCTTCACATCTAGTCATAACAATATGCATGTAATATAAGTAACCCAACGTGAATTCTGAAACTTTTTCCGTAAGTTATTTTATGTAGAAGCTTGGCATTTTATTTTGAAATATTATTTCAGACCGAGTTTGGATTGGAAACTTTTTGAAAGAAATTGTTAATAGGTAATGCTCAAAACTTTATTAAATCGTTTAAAATGCTTTTTAGCCTTTTATAATACTTTTAATGCTTAAACAAAGTTTTTAAGCATTTTCTGTTAAGTAGATGGTGTGAGCTCTAAAACGCAGGAAACCCGCTATTTTGACCTTAATAATGCTTTTAATACTTTTAATGCTATTGGGTAACCTTAAATAGTACATACTACATATAATAAATGAGTGGATCAAAAGAATTGTAGTTTCATGCCAGTATAATGCTGAAAAAACTGAGTATTACAGTACAGAACTCCGGGCATTTACTTAAGTAGATATTGTTTGTTATTTCCTAATCTATGTGTACGCAGTATGCATTACTATTTAAAAGAATAAATTCCAATTTCCGAATACGATTGATATATAAAATTGTTCAGTGTAATGCCGGCTTTCTAAAAACAATGACAGAAATCAAGAGTTGAATTTATTTTTGATTATGTGGAAAGGGTATTTTAATACCTTTGGCAATAAAATAATTTCAATGTAATTATAGTCAATGTAAGAAATAATATAGAATAAATCAAGATATACAATGTTACGAAAAAAATAGAATATCCAATATTATGCACATAATGCAACTCATAGCACTTGCTAAATCTTGTGGTCAGGTGTTTGTTGTTTCATTCTTTCAGGTGAAATTAATCTGAAATAATAGTTGTTTTGCAAATTAGTATTCCCTTTAGAGTTTAGAATTCTACCAACTAGAACTTTACAATACAAACCATCATGAATTTTATAGTTTTGGACATCATGCTAAATCACAATACAACTCACTACATAATTAAAATTAAAAAAAAAACATGACAGACCTAGATCAAAATGAACGTCCCGGCAAGAAAAACGGTGTGAATGAGCCTCCCCTGCAACGAACGTCCGTGGACCCGGGTGTACAAACTGGTGGACAGCTTGGATCGATTGCTCCCGGGTAACATGTTTTTACTGGAGGTGGTGTTGGACATCTTGGGTCAATTGAACCAGGGTAGCAACGAGTTGTCGTTGGGGGAGGAGGTGTTGGACATCTTGGGTCCCTAGAACCGGGGTAGCAAGGAGCCCTGGTTGTGGTTGTTGTTGTACGCTGCGTTGTTGTGGTCGGTGGCAAATACGTCGGGTCAGGGATTCTGATGGGTTGTCTAGTGGTCGTTGTTGGGCAACGTGGGTCCCGAGATCCTGTTCAAAAAACGGAAGATGACAATTCAAGTAGGTAAAGCAAATACATTAAATGCTACAAACTGTAAGTGACAGACATATTATTATTTTTAGGCGTGGACTGTACCCGGGTAGCAACGAGGTGTGGTTGTGGGTGGCCTTGTTGTTGTTGTTGGTGGTGGTCTTCTCGTTGTTGTTGTAGTGGTTGTGGTGGTAGGAGGCAAGTACGTATCTTGAGGGCAGCGGCTGTCTCGGCTACCTGGATAGCATTTTAGTGGACAACGTGGATCTAAAGACCCTTCGTAACAATTAGGGGCTGGTGTTGTTGTTGTTGTTCTCCTTGTTGTTGTAGTTGTTATTATTGGGCGTCTAGTAGTAGTAGTTGTTGTTGTTGGTCTTCTCGTTGTTGTAGTGGTTGTGGTGGTAGGAGGCAAGTACGTATCTTGAGGGCAACGGCTGTCTCGGCTACCTGGATAGCATTTAAGTGGACAACGTGGATCTAAAGACCCTTCGTAGCAATTAGGCGCTGGTGTTGTTGTTCTCCTTGTTGTTGTAGTTGTTATTGGCCGTCTAGTTGTTGTAGTAGTTGTTGTTGGTCTTCTTGTTGTTGTAGTGGTTGAGGTTGTAGGTGGCAAGTACGTATCTTGAGGGCAACGGCTGTCTCGGCTACCTGGATAGCATTTTAGTGGACAACGTGGATCTAAAGACCCTTCGTAACAATTAGGGGCTGGTGTTGTTGTTGTTGTTCTCCTTGTTGTTGTAGTTGTTATTATTGGGCGTCTAGTTGTGGTTGTCGTTGGAGTTGGATATGTATAACCAGTAGTGCGCTGTGTGGGACAACGTGGATCGATAGTTCCTGTTCAAAGAACAAAATTTACAGTTCAAGTAAATCAAATCCATTAAATGAAACAATCAGTAAGTGACAGATATATTAATATTATTAAGCGTGTATTGTACCCGGGTAGCACCGAGGTGTTGTTGGGGGTGGCCTTGTTGTTGTTGTTGTTCTTCGTGTTGTTGTGGTGGGTGGAGGTGGTGTTGGACAGCGGGGGTCGGTAGTTCCTTCAAAAACACAAATTTTGCAATTCCATTGTGTAAATCATATTCATTGCATCCAACTACCTTTAAACGACAAAATTGATATCTTTAAACATGTATTGTACCCGGGTAGCACCGAGGTGTAGTCGGGGGTGGCCTTGTTGTTGTAGTAGTACGAATGGTTGTCGTTGGTGGTAAATACGTTGGGTCAGGGACTCTGATGGGTTGTCTAGTCGTTGTGGTAGGTCTAGGCGTTGGGCAGCGCGGATCGTTGCTTCCTGTTGAAAAAACGGCAGTTGGAAATTCAATTAAATCGATTACATGTGACAAACTGTAAGTTGCATATATATTAATAGTATTAAACTTTGAATGTACCCGGGTAGCACCGAGGTGTGGTTGGGGGTGGCCTTGTTGTTGTTGTTGTTCTCTGTGTTGTTGTTGTCCGTCTAGTTGTCGTTGTTGTTGGTTTTGGGTAATCATAGCCGGTACTACGCACTGGGCAGCGTGGGTCATTACTTCCGGGGTAGCAAGGAGGTCTAGTTGTGGTTGTGGGTGGTGGAGGGGGAGGAGGTGTTGGACATCTCGGGTCCCGAGAACCGGGGTAACAAGGAGGCCTAGTTGTGGTTGTGGGTGGTGGAGGGGGAGGAGGTGTTGGACATCTCGGGTCCCGAGAACCGGGGTAGCAAGGTGGTCTAGTTGTCGTTGTTGTTGGTTTTGGGTAATCATAGCCTGTACTACGCACTGGGCAGCGTGGGTCGTTACTTCCGGGGTAGCAAGGAGCTCTAGTTGTGGTTGTAGGTGGTGGAGGTGTTGGACATCTCGGGTCCCGAGAACCGGGGTAGCAAGGAGCTCTAGTAGTGGTTGTAGGTGGTGGAGGTGTTGGACATCTCGGGTCCCGAGAACCGGGGTAGCAAGGAGGTCTAGTTGTCGTTGTTGTTGGTTTTGGGTAGGAATAGCCCGTACTGGTCGTCGGGCAGCGTGGGTCATTACTTCCAGGGTAGCAAGGAGCTCTAGTTGTGGTTGTAGGTGGTGGAGGTGTTGGACATCTCGGGTCCCGAGAACCGGGGTAGCAAGGAGCTCTAGTAGTGGTTGTAGGTGGTGGAGGTGTTGGACATCTCGGGTCCCGAGAACCGGGGTAGCAAGGAGGTCTAGTTGTCGTTGTTGTTGGTTTTGGGTAGGAATAGCCTGTACTACGCACTGGGCAGCGTGGGTCGTTACTTCCGGGGTAGCAAGGAGGTCTAGTAGTGGTTGTAGGTGGTGGAGGAGGGGGAGGAGGTGTTGGACATCTCGGATCCCGAGAACCGGGGTAGCAAGGAGCTCTAGTAGTGGTTGTGGGTGGTGGAGGGGGAGGAGGTGTTGGACATCTCGGGTCCCGAGAACCGGGGTAGCAAGGAGGTCTAGTTGTCGTTGTTGTTGGTTTTGGGTAATCATAGCCGGTACTACGCACTGGGCGCGGCGTTGTTGTTGTGGTTGGAGTGGGATAGTTGTATCCGCTATCTGGCGCTTGGGTGGGGTTTACTGGAGTAATGATGGCAACTGCACTCGGCTGGGAACAACGAGAATCTAGGCTTCCCGGATAGCACACTGGTCTATTAGTTGTTGGTGCTCCTGGTTGGTTTGAACTGCATCGTTGATCAAACGGAAAACGGAGGCAGTCAGTAGGGCACCGAACATCAGTTGGGTTAAGTTCACAATTTTCTTTGCAACGTGGGTCATTGCTTCCTGGGTAACAAGGTGTCTTGGTAGCAGTTCGTAGGCATCGAATATCAAATGGATTCTTGTTACAGTTTGGAGTTTGAGACGACGAAATTGGTTGATAAATTCCAGCTGACTCAGTTTCAAAGCTCACACGTGGAAGACTTAGAAGACGCTGAATATTGCCTCCTTCAGGATTCAAGTTGCCCTTTGAGGTACATATCTAAGGACGTCAAACAGTAAATAAAGCAGCAAAAGCAAAAGTTAAGGCAGGGACCTATCAGGGCGTTCAAACTGATAATGTAATATGCATTACTCAAAACATTACAGCATGCTTAATTATAGTAGTAATAATCTTACCAAAGTGGTGCAACCAAGGAGCACCACCAGAAAAAACTGCATGGTGCCGCACGTCAGCTAATAAGACTTCTTGCAGTCTGAAATACACATTTAGGTAAGGAATATGATTTAATTTGAGTTCTTGTGTTAGTTCGTGTTCAAGGTCGCCATAATAAAGCAGAATCCATTTTCTATTAAATCCCGTAATAGAAATAAATCTTGAGCATGCAGTGTTACTGCTGTTAGACTCCTCGGTTTCATTTTAAGGTCCATCGTCGCGTCAATTGTACAGTCAAAAGTAGTCTGCAATCTCTTTGGCACAAGTTAATCGTCTTTTTTCATGCTAACTATGCTTAAAAATCGTAGCTTGCAGCCATACCTACTCAAATGAAAATACATCAGTGTTTTTCCTTGTACATTTAAAATATGAGAATAAAAAACAGTGGAATTAAAACTGGATTTTTGGTCTGCCATTAAAAGTAGCTTTGCTGATTGCTGAGCTGATAGTCTTCATCTTAAATTAATATATATATATACGTATTGGTACCAATTTGGTAAAGTAAATACACGGAAGTTTTTGAGCAGCTCGTGTTAATTCCATGCGCGCCAAATGCGCCATTTATACCTCCGAATAATTCCGAGGTCTAGCTTGGGAAATTGAATATTCAAGCTTTCATCCCCCTAATTGTGGTTGGTTTCCTAACTGTGGCCCCTTTTTTTCCAGCATCAAAGAACAAGCAATATCTTTCACGTGTCTACTATTGGAGATTTAGATATATAGACCAATTTTGATCGAACTTTGTCACTGAAGACAAAAACGAGGCCTCAGCTAGACTGAAAACAGTCAGCTGAACTCATCCAAACATGTTTTATATTTATTCGAACTGTTATTCAGTTACTGCCTTCGGGCTGTTCCAGTATATATGTAGTTGAGCACAGTTTTAACAATGTACCTACTTTCACTGGCGTTTGCTTTTACTGAATGAAGTACCTACCACGCATCAAACGATTACGGCACAGTGTGTAAGTACAACAGAGCAAAACTTGCTTGGAGCATTACCGAGTGATAGTTTGAGACGCGAGAGTCGAGAGTGGTTTTAAACTGATGCCTGTACGTGTTAGGTCCATTAATACTAAACGAAGATGTCGTAATCTAGTTCCTGTCCACATTAGTTTTTCAAATAAGAATAATTCACAGAAGGGGTCCATTGTCTACTGAGTTTTTGTCAAAAAATCCGAAATCACCGTTAGTCACAATCACGAATTTCAATTAACCATTGAGGATTCAAAAAACGATAAAGAACACCTCACTACTGATATATCACACTTACAATTCGTCAGATGTTTTCACGCTTGCAGCGCTTCCGAAAGATTTCACAAAACCTGCCCCTTTACAGTGCTTTGAGAATTCAAAGCAAAGGTAGGGCTTTTGTAAAAAATTAAATTACAAAATTTAATTAAAGTGGCACAATCTGACTATTTCATGGAAATTGAGAGGACGCTCTGTACAGAGCATTCGATGAGTTCAATACCAGGCTTGAAATCACATAAACGCAGTAACAGGCACTTTGGTATCCTTTTATAGGGTACACTCTGGTTACAGATAAAAAGTTGTTTTATTTCATTTTAACTGAACTAGCTCAGAGTCATTTATTTGGATGGATAAACCATTTAATAGGTGTACGTATATACATGTGTCCGGTTCTTCTTCAGAGGCCATCCACTACAACTACAGCTAACCAGTCCATCTCCAACTTCATCTCTAATTCCATTTGAGGATGAGGTGATGGGTATACTGAAGATTGAAGTATCTGTAGAAGACATTTAATCGTATTCAGGTGCTCATTATATGGATTATGTATGAAGCTGCAGTAAGGATGCTCTTACATAACAGAACAGAACAAGTGAATCAGCTCATGCATTTCATTATCAGCCGCTTTTTGGTTTAGGTTATCATATCAAATGCACACTGCAAACTGATGATAATTACATATATACCTCCAATTTACAATTGCTGAATTTTCTTGAGCATATGTCCAGAGATTATTCAATGTCTCGATATTTTCAACATAGGACCCGTAGTTTGTACAGTATCGGCCTTTTCTTTATGGGCTGAATGTACAAAGAAAATAGGCTTATAGGTACATATATAGTATCGCTGGTTAGTGTTCGAACTTACGTCATTATGTTGTACACACTTTTTCCCTACATTAACCGCAATGTCCAGCAAATCAATTTTGGCTCATCGTAGACAATATCCCTATTTACATACAACCAGTTCAGAATCCTGCCTCTAATAAAAATAGTTACCAATTGAGCATGCTTGCAAGCATGTGCTTGTATGTACATTAGTATGTACATGTAGTACCTTCCGCATAGGCATGTTCTATCCTAAGTCAGTTTACTGTAATTAATATGAGGTAAATTTCGTGTCACACGTTTGAGTTGTCGTCGCTGGTTCCTGAATATTCCACTTTGGGAGCACTGCACTGGGCTGTTTGCATTGGCTAACTTAATACTGGCATCTGGTTCTCTCCGCATCCCAGTTCAATACAAAGCAATTAAAATGGGTAATATGGGAGTAATAGCTAGAAGGTATCAGGATAAAGTTCCCCTAGATCCATTACACTCGTATACAATTCCCCCATTTCAACAAGTAGGATAATATACCTTCAACCACGTATGTATTTATATGAATCAAAATATTGCCCGATTTGAAGTTACAATTGTTTTTCTCAAAAAAACATTTAAGGTTTTCATACATTTTTGATTTATTATTGGAACTTTACAATATTATTTAGCAAGTTAACAATATTTCTCTACATTAACCATCGGGAGCAACTGTGAATGTGGCAAAGTGGATTTACACCTTCATATCTCGTCCTGTAGTAAAAAATGACATTTTTACTTGGCCCCATGCCTCCGACAAGAAATCCCGTTTTAATGGAGTACAGATGATTACTGAAAAGGTGAAATCAAGCCCTCCGGGTGCTAAGTGCAATGCAATGCCGTTTCGGGAATATTCTTTTAGCATTTATCTGATAGTGGCATTATTATTATTACTAGTATTTTATCTTACAATAATCTTTACGGTAGGTAAGAAGGATACTCTTCCCTGCGAGCGTATCGCCCATGGAAGGATCTAATTTTTATTTTCAGTGTAATTCAGTTATATTTGACAATTACAATTTGGATTAATTTGGTGAAGAGGAATACATATTCCTGGTTCTACAGTATTCGGACATTTTAATTCGTTTTCATCCACCGCAGTCGCAAGTGAGTTGTTCAAAAATAAAGCTGAGATGTTCGTTAACTGCCCCTTGGAGGTAGGGGTGTATACGTTATATACGAACATCACGTCATTCACTTATATATATTCTAAATTCCGCGTTTTCAGAATAATGAATTATCATTTGTAGAGAAACATGTTTTATACGACTGAATTCTCCAATAAAATCTGTATCAAAAGAAGGCTTTTTAAAATTTAATTGCTTCTATTTTGAAATACTTCTATGCTGATGGGTGGATAAATACTATGACTTTTTTGTTTTTGGAATCTACTCACCAAGAGCTTTCCAATGCATTAAAAAAACCAATGCAGTGCTAGTGGTGTATCGCATGTAAATGTAACTTCATTTTGAAACTTTTGTCCTAAATTATGTAAGATCTTTAAAAATGACGGCAAATGCACATCTTTGCAACAAATAACGTTTTTTATGCAAAATTCACAAATAAAAATTCATGAACAAATCATACATACAATTTTTGCGAACAATTAAAAACTTGATTGAAGAAACATAAAGGTTTACTAACCGGTTTTTTAAATTGCTAATACACCTTTGTACAAAACATACTCTCATGATATTTAGCAAAGTCCGCTAGCTCAATAAGGGACTCATGTGTGAGCTCATTTTAAGCCGCCTATGCATAATTTCCTTAATGAGCTAGAGAAATTCGCAAAATATCTCGAGGATATTCATTTTTTGCACAAAATTAAAATAAATAAAAACTTTTCCTAAAACTGTTGGAAAACCTTTTGCAAACAGGAATTACAAAAAAATGCATTTATAAAGTAAATATGAGTTTTTGCACAAATGCAAGGTTTTCGTTTTATAGTGCTCATTGTTAAATGTAATCTGTGTTCAAAATACTGCATTCTATATTAAGAAAATATTTACTTGATGAACGTAGGAGCAAAAGTCCGAAAACAACGCTAACACGACGGGTGGTCTGAGATGGAGTATTTAGGTGAGCAAGAGCTGGAAAAGCTCTTCGTTATTGTTGTTAAAGACTAGCAAAACCGTCATTTTGCTTCATATTATTGGGATTTCATACACTGATGCGTTAATTTTCCCCCGTCTTACTCCCAAGTCATAGAGGAAAGCTCTGCCAGGATTACAAGGTTGTAAAATGTTGTCACTTAAGACGCGCTTAGCACTAGCCTACAAGGTTGCAATGGTAATAAAATAAACAATAAACTCTTCCCTACGTCAACCAAAGGAGTGGTATGCGGAAGAATCGTTCACAAAATCATCTTACAAGCTGAAAACTAGGACAGTCTCAAAGGTAGTTTTGGACTTTGGCTGAACATTCTGCAGCGTTTTTGCAATAACAAAAGCGTCGCCTTTGCAAGTCTCTAGAATTCAACGATTGTCATTTACTTTAGATAAATCTAAAAAGTACTCGTGATATCTGTTATATTTTTAGTTTTGCTTTGGACCATCGTATCTTGCAAAAACGTCAAAAATATCCAGTTAAAGTTACGGTTTAAGTGCCACCTTGTAATGAAAATTATTTTATTTGCTTGGAATTTTTTTTAAAATCGTGACAAACGTAGTATAAACTTTGGATTTGGTATCTGCAACGGTTATAATGGCGAGCAAATATTTTTATTCTATTCTGGTAATGTTATGCATTTTTTAGTATTGCATTGGCAACAAACACCCAATTTGATAGTATTAAAGTAAACTCGCAGTGGCACGGTTGATCTTTAATCGTAATTTACATCAAGCAGATAAATTTAGATACAGTTGACAGTCGTGGGCCTAAAAGATGCAGCTAAACTACTGACACAAAGAAATTGATGAACTATTTTTAAGGAAATGAATAAAGATTAGAATAAATCGCAGTTAAACCGTGTCTGACTTGAAGTCACAAGAAAAAGAACTGAAATAAAACAAGAACAAATGACTGCTGCCATGCTGTCCTGCAGTCGCACGGAAAATGAAACAAAACTAAAGCTGCGAAGGAGCCACCCAAACCTGGCGACGCAGGTTATAGTCGAGCTCTGCAGCTACACTAACTGCAGCTCAAAATACTTACAAAACTGAACAAAACAAACTAATAACATTAACTTGTCCATTGTTTCTGCTGGATACGTAAACCACTATTTTGACAAGATTGTGTTCTTTAGTAGTAAGCATATAGCCTTTAATCGCATTTCCAGTCAGATGTTTTACAGAATTACGTAGCTAGGTATTGCTTTCACAATTTAACCGGCATGGATAACACAGAAAAACACATCTGTCGTATCGGATGTTTACGAGCTCCTTTGCATACCTAAGGCTTTCACAACTACAGGGGTATTTGTATAATTATTTTTTCATATTTTAAAAATAAATTTATGCAGAGAATTATATTAATTTGCGAAAACACATTAAGTCGTAAATATATCATCTCACAAATAACAAATACGAATTGTATCTTCGAATGCAAGCCGGTCGGGGGTATTATGCCGAGGGGCGTTTGTCAGGATACCATCTAGCTGTTATTTCCATTTGATCCTGTTAGCTGTTTCATTTTCGATAGAGATGCGTAGAGAATCAGTTGCCAGTATCTAGTCAGCCCAAATAAGCAGTAGAGTGCACCCGAAGCAAAATGTTCAGGAATCTGTTTATGCATATAACTTTTACTTGTGGCACGAAATCTCCCTCATACAAACTACAAATACTATTACACTAAATGGCTCATCCTCTTTTAGCTTTAAATCAAGATCCCACTGTTTCCCAAAAAAAAAAAGTAAAAAAAAAAATAGTAAGACGACTTTGACTGGCTTGAATGTAGGTATTTTACAGTTGGCATGGACATCTTCGTGTTATCGTGTTTAATATTTATGGTTTGCAGGTAGATCGCTAAAAAAACAAAGATTTGTTTGGTGTGAGTTAGGTAGTAGGTGTAGCATGCAAGATCCCCCATAGCTTTAAAATATGTAAGAAATACAATTAAAAAGATAGAATTTATTATTCTTCTGTATTTTTTCTCTCCCATATAATTCCATTCCAGTTGGTTTTCAGTTAATGCAAATATGTAATGTTAGGGTAAATTAAAATCAAAACATGCAGTTTACAAAAATATAAAAGTAGACACACTAGTTTGTTCGCAAGAATAATTATCTCACCACTTACAGGAACATACCATCTGTATAAGATGGTATAACAGTTGCCAGAGAGGGAGAGAGCGAGGCTCACCTAGGCGTTAATTCAGGTATGCACCACATGGATACGTGTGCCACTGAAATTCAGAGACAATAATGTGCGAGAAAGATGATTCCCTCTAAACATTGGAGAGTCATAAAAATGGGCGAACCTTCAGCTTATTGTTACAAAGGGGAACTGTGCAAAAAGGTACGGTCATTTAATTTGCATAAATGCAAGTACAACTGTCATGCTTATCAAGTTGTCGCAGGCATGTTATAAATGCTAATGTAATTCAATTCATAAAATCTTTAAAGTTGATCTCCTCTGATTCTGCTGTATGATAAAGGAACAATCGGGTTAGGCAGTAAGAACAACAACAACATGTGTAACTCACACGATCTTATGTGATCAGAAGACCCAGACAAAATAGTCGCGCTGAACAGGTAAATCATCTTCATCATTACTGCTTTAAAGACTACTGTACGATGTCAATACACACGACAGGTACACCGTACTACGAATATATATATATATTGTAGTTTACGAAGCAAAATGACACATTTGATTTTTGTTAATGCATTAGTCGTAAATGCCTTGTTTTACACAGGTTTGATACGTTAGAAAAAACAAATGTAAGTTTTTTATGCTTAACTTGGTGCGGAAACCATATTTAACCTTTTCGAAGTGGTAATATACTTAGTTTTGAATGTTTCTGAATACAGTAATTTTTAGTTTTTTGACCATTTTGAAAAGGTGTTATTTACTAGTTTTGACCATTTTAAAAAGGTGTTATTTACTAGTTTTGACCATTTTAAAAAGGTGTTATTTACTAGTTTTGACCATTTTAAAAAGGTGTTATTTACTAGTTTTGACCATTTTGAGAAAGGGTTACTTACAAGTTTTGAAAGTTTTAAGAAAGGGTTATTTACTATTTTTGACAGTTTTGAAAAAGTGTAATTTGTTAGTTTTAATGGTTTTGAAAAAGTGTCATTTACTAGTTTTGATCGATTTGAAAGAGTACATTTATGGAAGTAAAAACTTTTATAAAGCATTCTTTCTATAGTTCCCTAGTACCGAATAGGTTAAATAATTCTAAGACGATGCAAAGTCCACTGTTACATGTTCAAAAAGGAGCAAAACACGTTTTTATCATGAGTCGTATGTACTGTACGCATACAGTTTGCTTCTCAATAACATCAAGCAGGCAGACGTGTTTACACAATAGTATCAATGACAAATATTAATGATACTATACTCATTAATATCTGTCGTACTCGGTACTACTATACTTGGCCTACGTGGACACGAGGATGCAGAAAACCCCAAGGAATTCCAATAATTGGCAAAACCTTCCTTGGTTCTGTTTCTGCATGAAAAAATGTGTTTGTGGTTATTGTTGTGTGCACAGTTAAGCTCTGGTCGTCCTATTTCATCTTGTCAAGATCAAAGGTGTAGTCTAACTTGTCAGGTGTAAGAGATCATATTTCACATTATGTATTAGGCCAATTCATTGTAGCAAGTAATGTATATATATATATATATATATATATATATATATACTAGTATGTAGATGCTAACAAGGGATTCATTTGGGTGCGATCGTAAGGTGCTAGCATAGCATGGGGTCCAATTTACCAGCACATCATAATCATACGTAACAGCATGACTTTGAGGGAACTCTTGTTCGCTCACTTTTGGTCCTTTTCAACAGCACAAAGAACAGTCAAACTTTACAGCTTACAAGCCAAACTGTTGCTTAGTGTTTCTGTTTACAGCACTTTTTTAAAGTTGTATCTTTCACATTTAAACAAGTAAAAAGCCATAAAGATCTGAATTACTGGAACAAAGAAGAATTCCTTGAAAAATAGAAATAATTGTTTTTGGTAAAAAAAAATGTAATACGAATAACACTAATGAAGCATACCAGTTAAGTTCATTCTATGATTCTATGAATTGATTCGTATCGGATATTTGTACAAATAAAATTATGCCTTAAATCTTGACGATAGTAGGATGCACAATTGTTCCGAATGTCCATTTATATACCATTTTTATGACCACCTTGGGTTCAACAAATCTAAGCTTGTATAACCTAGTCATCCATTTCTTTTCCTTTGTGTCCGAACACCAGATGCAGTATAAAATAAACTCGACTAATATGTGTCAGTAGAATTACAGTGAATGATTGGAGGGATGGCGATGGCTATTGCAACTTGTTAATATAGTAATGTTTGCATGTACGAAATTACCATTATTTCAACTGAAGAATGATTGACGAGTGAGTTGAGGTCGTGTTGTGCATGCATAATTTCCTTCATCACGAACTGTATCATCTTTTCATTCAAGGAATGCTACTGCACTGCTGCCCCTATCTTTATTGACTATTATCATGTAGTGAATCAAAAAATACTTATATACTATATAGGAGGCACCCGGTACCCATTTACCCATTAATATATGTACAATTTTTTATAGGTGCATCTATACCCTACCTACAAGTATTAATAATTCGTCGACAAATCCCTCAAACTTATCTGCAGCAGCATCATTAGATTATTCGGCGGATATTATTGTCCATCAACTGGATTCACCATCCCGACTTTAGTTCCCTACTGACCTAGATTCTTAATGCGTTTAAGGAAGGACACATTGAATGTAAGTACCGTAAATCCTCTAATAGAACGCCCGCGCACCATTCCAAGCAGCTCCTCCGACCCCCGCGTACAATTAGAGACCCGCGCATTAATAAAGACCCGCGTATTATTCAAACTAACCGTTTTACTACTCTGAA
>JAQFZC010004306.1:0-16459 GCA_034695205.1 Dicyrtoma fusca | reverse complement strand
GCATGTCTAGACCCCGGCGATTATTCGAGCTCCGGCGATTATTTGAGCCCCGGCGATAATTCGGTCAATTACGGTATTCTAGTCTCATGATCAACAAATTCACCTTCAAACAGTGTTAGATACAAGGATAGTTTGGGGAAATTGTTGTCAATAAAGAACTAATAATTTGACCATAAAAACTTTGTTTTCAGTATTATCAATGCTGACAATCGACTTTCACCACAGAGCTTGAAAAAATAAGTACCTTCCGGAAACTAAACGGAATGGATTTGTTTTTCATAGTAGTATAGCACGCAGCATCCCACCATTGGATTGGATTATAAGCCTGTGCTAA
This sequence comes from Dicyrtoma fusca, assembly GCA_034695205.1. Taxonomy (NCBI): domain Eukaryota; kingdom Metazoa; phylum Arthropoda; class Collembola; order Symphypleona; family Dicyrtomidae; genus Dicyrtoma; species Dicyrtoma fusca. The sequence continues at coordinate 16,125 of JAQFZC010004306.1, read as the reverse complement.
ATTAATTAAAGCTTTGTTGTATTATGCTTCAAAGATACCCTCGATCCATTTGAACCTCTTTAGCTTTGTAAGTCCATAGTCAGGAATGCAGTACGGCGAATAAATAATACTTTAATCTGAACCCAGAAAAAAAGGAAAAGCCATTTTAATCGATCTACGAGCAAATAAAGAATGATCCCAAAATGCCAAGTAGTATAATACATTTTAAAAGTTTTTCAAGAATGACGTTGTCATTTCATTGCTTTTCTGCGTCTCGTCTACTCTAGTCTACCCCAAGCGTGTACATAGCATAGTAGTATCATCTCATTCGGGCCTCCGCATAATTTCCAGCTCATGCTATAGACCGAGAAGGAAGCATCTAGGTATGTATGTGGGTATAACAGAAGCTAGTATAAATGCAATTGAGTACATAGATACACACATACGTACACAAAACAATAAAACATAAATGAAAGGAAGCTTGACTAATTGAAACTGAAACCCTCCTCGTAAAAAAAACAAGGGAAACATTAAGAAAAGGAACAGAAAATTGTTTCCCTTTTTCTGCATCGAAATCTTGGAAACAACAGGAACACAATTTAGATTTCTAGGCGGAATGGATTGAGCGAGAATCAGTAGACGAGACTAGACTGTAACAGGAATACTCACACCAATAGAACCAGAACCAAGCTAAAACTGATGAGAAATCGCAAGGTTAAAAAAGTGTTGCTGTTTTCGTCTGCTGGCACAACAGATACCGTGGATTGGGACACAAAATCAAGCAAACCCATTTTATGTACCGTTTCAAAAAATATGTGAATAAAACACTTATCGGCTTTTAAAACATGATACTAATACATTTTATCATTTTGTAATTTTCCAAAAGCAAAAGTAGGTAAGTCAATTTGGACCTGGTCATAATTTTATAAGGAACAGAAAGTAATTAAGAAAATAAGATAATTTTCTTTGAGCCATTAGTAAGCTATGCGCCCCTTTGCATCTTAGCTCGCGATATATGATTGAACAATTCATTGTTTTCCCTTCGGTGGGTTTGTGTATCTTTCCATAACATAATATTAATGGATTTTACACAACTCTTGTGCATGTCATCTGCCGACATTATTTCCTAGTTTTCTCAGCAAAGTCTCTCTGAATTGCACATACCGTAAATGACCGAATTACCACCGTGTAGTGAGTTCAGTTATTTCTGCAGTTACACTAACTAAATAAGCAAAGTGAGAAAACGAGAAAAAAAGGAATTGAAATTGTATTGTAACAGTGATTCAGCCATTTAATAAGTTGTAGTGATTGGGAACGCGCAGTAGTTTTGTGACTGTGATAGTTTTCACAATACAAACATTACAAACTGCGTTTTCACAAAACTATTTACTATAATTTTAAACCTCTATGCATGAACGCATTATCACCGGGGTTCAAATAATCGCCGGGTTTGAGGCTCAAAGTTTGGACCGCCGCGGCGGTAATTTGGTCATTTACGGTATGTACAACCCAGTGCAGTGTAGACATGTAGATTGTGCTTATGGTTTCCTTTTGGCATCAGACTTGGTTACTTTTCCGCAAGGACTTTATTGACGTGGAGCTAGCATTGACTCTATCTCCGTTTGAGTTTAGATGAGTTGCAGCTGTTGGATTGGATATACCTCATCGTACTGCTAGATCTGATTCGCACTATACAATGGCACTGTCTTCGCACACTGCGCTCGTTGCTGGGAAAGCAGAAGTAATGAAAGAATGCTAACATTGAACAATAAAGCACCACCACCAGCACCGGTAACAACCCTGATAGGGGACGTGCTTCGAATTCGGAGTATAAAAATATTAAAATGAATTTCTTCGTAGCGTAGTCTGGCCAAGCATTTTTTGAAATTCATTAATTTCTCGTTTTCGCCATTTGTCATTCATACATTCTAATTTAAATCGTTTTTGTATACTAACTTTTCACATTCTAGTGCAAAGCTTTATATTTATGCGTTAGACAAACGTTTTAGCACCTTAGGTTTTATACATCCTGACTAGCCGTATTTCCAATGACTTTATTCAATACATAAAATCTTTCTAAAAAATAATACGAACCATACAAAATTCGAAAATGGTTTGTTGCGGCATTTCTGTGATTCAAACTTTATCTGCGACCGCATCCCAAGACACTATAGTTCCCGTGTATTTCAAAGAGAGTTCGTTTTGTGTTTTAAAGGGTGCCAATCAGTGTCAGCTGTAGACATCTATGTACATTAGTTTATTGGTAAACTAATGAAAGAGAAATAAGAGTCTTTATGCTACACGGTTGCTATGTTTTTGTAACTGCTTGTCCCCACACGACAAAAGTGCATACACTTGTACAGGATTTGTAGGTGGCTCTATGGTAAACAATATGCGAATCTGAGTGTAACGGTAGAATTAAATTGCATCCGATTGAATTTTAAAGTGTTTTATGTTTTCTTATATTTCAGCTCCCGATCAATCCGACTCCTAGTTACAATGAAAGTGAAAAGAAGGTAAAGACCAGCAAGAACATGGAAAATTCAAGTTTTAAGAAAGAATTTCTAAGAAAACTGATTCCACTGAAACTGAAACTGTAACAAGAAATCCGGATCTTGATAAAAACTTGTATAAAAATAAAGCTTGCTTGTACGAACACCATCTCCCTCCTATGCCCACATACATTACATGCAATAGTAGTCATAGATTCGTATATGCATCCAGCTGATAAGTTTTTATTGCCTGCTCTCCTGTTCTAGTTCCCAGTGAGATAAAGTCCCGAATGTATAGACGAATGTAGCTATATCGCTACAAGGAGTGAAGAAAAGTACGGCATTGTAATGTAAAAGTTCTTCCTCTTTTCTCTTTAGATGAAATGGTTAGTTTATTGCGTTGCTTGGGGTACGTACGTGGGCGCGGCAGTTTATTTTAAGCCAGGAGAAAGTTGGGGAAAATGAAAGTCAGGTCAAACGAAGTGCATGTTTAGATCCTATCTTGTTCTCATCGGGGAATGTACGGGGAAATCCGGATCGTCTTTCAAAAATATCGCCCCAACAGATATTGATAGCTTAGCGAGATTTCAAAGCTACTTCATACAAACTCACACACGCACTGACTGTACGCATGGAAAACGTTCTTACAAAAACCCAAATCAAAACCTTACCCAAGGCCAGAGTCATGGAATTATGTCCCTTTAAAAGCAACTAAATAAATCATTTGTTAAATAGGCTGTATTATAATTTTATTGGTTACTCAAGAAACATTTCTATGGGAGCTCTTCTCATCAGAAAGAAGCAACGTGGCACTGAATGATGAAGGTAACATTAACTTGAAGTGCGGAGCTTCTTATTCTCTTTCTTTATCATGCTTTGTACTTGTAAGCAATTCTAAGAATTTTGAAATTTTCCAGAGAGAAAGTGATTACTCAAAGTTGTTTGCTCTCACGCTCTAATTCTTTTCCCGCTTTTCCTCATTCTTCGTCTCTTTGCTGTCTATATGGTCGGCGGTCTGTGCTCGACTGCACGCTCGTGTATCTTCCTTTCCTTCGTCTGCTGGGTGTCTGACCGAATTGGAAGGAGATTGTGGAATCCAAATGTCCAATTATTTACAAAACGCACAAAAACATTTCCGCCAGCCTTTCATGTTTACCTCCAAAAGTACAAAAGTAGAACCCAAACAATAGTTGGACTGACTGGGATGAGCCATTACAAGGAGAGTTGAGTCAGAGAGAGAGAGAGAGAGAGAGAGAGAGCAAGAGAGAACAAAAACAGAGATCAAATCCAAACCAAAAGGGCTCAACCGATCGTAATCGAGAGATGTTCAAGAGTTGCGTGTTCATGGAAACAAGAACAAGAGAAATCTAGGTGGTTGAAAAATTCTAGGAATCCGTAGGGAACGGTCTCCCTATAAATCCTCGCATTATCTGCGTGTAAACACATTTCTTTGAACAACAAGAAAATTCTACTTAACTACCTGACTTCTTGTCTCCCAGACCCCGTGCCTTACTATTGTCATCAAATCGTTTTGATATTTCTCTAAAAGGTAGTTGGACCTTGCTCTATTGCAACTTTAATAGTATATATTTTTGCAACACCTTTAATATTTTCGATTTATTAAAAACCTTGTATAGAAGCTTGTGTACCGAAATATAATTACAAATGATAGATAGCAGGAAAACCCTAACGTTAACTTACTTGTGTATTAGCTCTAAAAAATATAATTCTATTGCATTTAAAAGATTCAGAGAATCGTGAGCGATAAAAACGCGTTTATGGCAGCACCAGCTTCTTAAAGTTGAGTTAAAATAATTATTTTCTGCTGTAGCGTCTAATCTGAAATGTGAGCTTAATTTAAGAATTTAAAATGCAATCGTGTCGCCATCGTTGGAATTGGAAGCTTTCTTTTGATTTTTCAGGTCAGTTTGCAGTTGTTGAAACAATCTACGTACAAGTTTACGCGGCAGCACAGGGGCTTGGTGAGGAAAAAGTGAAATGTATAAATGGTGGTTGTAATGATATTGACATTTGAATTGTAAAATTCGAGTGAAATGTATAAAGTTGTTAGAAAGTGCTTACTTTCTCTCCGTTTTCAAAATGTATACCTCAAAGACCGATGAGACTCGATTACATTTTGCATTAGACATTCGGCGATAAAAAAGGAGGGGAATACGGCGACGAGGATTGCTGCCGCCTGGGCTCATCTCTTCACATGCTTCCTTGCCCACCTACTTATGTACAAGTTGCTTTCTTCCGCTCTTGCTGGCTTTCTTGCTTACTCACTTACTGGGTTGCATGGTGGGTCCTCATGCTCATCAGACAAAAGTTGAAACGACAATAATTTTCTCTTGGCGTCCTTCCAACAGAGAAAAACGGCAACGAGTCATGTCTCCGTTTTCATCTTCTTGTGGCAGAATACATACATTCACCCAAGCACAAACCATTCTGGTGGAAATCGAAGAGAAAACTACATTATGTTATTCGGTACTATATGGGCCAGTCGAGCTATATATATACTCTAGGGCTAAATGTAACCAAAACCAATGGAATACCGAATAGTCAGAATATACTTGATCTGCTATATCTATAGTCTAGTCTATAGTTATACCTATCTACTTTCTATCAGTAGTATATGCGTGCACAGTAGAGGATAGAGGCATATTTGTGAGTATAATAGGTATATGACTTTATTATGCGTTTCAATTGGATATAAAGCTATATAAATATTTTTTATAGGACTATATATCAGTTGATTAAGGACAAGGAGCTTAGTTTTAAAGGATAATATTTCCTACGTATTTTCCCATTGCGGTACTACTCTTTCATTTTTAAAGGCAAAATTGCAAAACACGGAGAATGCACTCAATATGTTTGAAAACGTACTCGTACATTTGTTACTGTTCAAAATGCCGTACATGTTTTCGAATCTCACGGTTTGAATGGTATACTAAAGCTCTGTCTGGTATAAGTATTCCATACATACACGCTTAGTAATAATCAGGACACATGGTCTAGTGGTTTGATTCCCTCGTGAATCCTCAGGGCCTTATCATAACTTATGTATATGTAATATTTCCCCATTCGACAAATACAACCGAAACCTAAACTAACATAAAACAATCATGGAAAATAATGGACCGGGCTTTGTGGGTGGTTTATTAATTAATTTCGTTGTTTAGCTGGTAGGTTATTTGACTAATTAATTCGTTTATGGTATCCAATGTGTATGAACATAGGTAGGTACATACATTTTTTTTCAGTACATAGAACTACAACGCAACGATAACCTTTAATTGTAAAGATGTACTTTCAGATTTACGTAAGAAATCTTTGAACCTGTTTGTAGAGGCGATGGCAGATACTAGTTACTAGTACATTCTGGACTCTATGTATGCAGATACTGAATAACATTCTAAAGTTGGATGGGACTGCTCTCCCAGAAAAGCATATCAAGTTTTAATTTTTATCATGTTTACATTACTTTTAGATTTCGAAAATACATTGTAGAAGTCATAGACATTTCCGTTTTAATTTTCTAATTCAACAAGGGTAGGGTGGAAGGCTAGACATCCATTTTGCAAAACAACCAGCAACGCATACTATGCTTTGGGTTTTCTCTCCACTCTCCACATTCTCTTTTTTTCTTTTTTCTTTTTCTCTTTCTTCTTTCCTTTCTTTCATTCTCTTCTATTCGATTCTATTCTATTCTATTCTTCCCATTGTCTGCTTCTCTGTAGTATTCCTGTAAGTCTAATCTCCACTTTTATTTTTGAATTACGTTTTTAGATTTAGGTTTTGAAGAGAATCCACTTATGAGCTTTTTTCTGTGACATGTAGTTTTGCCTACGTATGCTTTCAAATTATTTGATGTACCGCTTTTATGAACACGTGCTTCACTTACAAGAACATACACTTTCTGATTAAGTTTTTATTTTTCTCATTTACTATTTTGCCTCTTGTACTTTCTTGACGCTGCTGCGCTACAGTAATTGCTACAATGTTTGTGATATGTATAGATGTATATGTTTTCATATGCCTTGTAATAGTCTATTAGTACAATAGTAGTAATAATCTTCCGAAGTTTTCATTAAAGAAATTGAGATTCAAGCTACAATCAGAGCCAGACTCGGTTATGTTCCAGAGGCACAAGGATTCTATATCTTTTAATGATTATTTTTATCTTTCTGTAAAAAAGGGGAAACTATTCTGTGAAATATGGAATCAAACTAGCTACGCGCTTAAAGTCTCCAAGTTGTAATATTTTGGCGTTTTAAGTTGTTTTTCCCTAGTTTCACCATTGCATTGCAGTGCACTGATTTTGCTGGAACTAGCTGTGCCTGGGCTACGAGCTAAATGCTCCATAAACGTAAAGTGGAAAATACTAAATGGTTTATGGAAACGACTGTGGTCGTTTATTTCCTAGAATATGTAACAATACTTTGCTCTTCAACTTTTATTCTGCTCAGGGATGCATGCATTTCCTATACGAGAGGAGGAGGGAGGGAGCTATAGAGGTGGGGACGGAGGGAAGGGAGATGATGGGGCCTGCAGAAGTAGGTTGAGAGATAATGATAGTGGGCTGTGGAATGGAGAACGAAAGCGAGTACCAAGTAGAAGACGACGGGGACTTTGAGTAATGATTTTGGTTGCAGTGATAATTATTTTAAGTTAAACACATTAGTTGACACTGAGTCGTAAATCAGGCGGGAAAAGGGAAAGGAGCTTACCTATATAGTTTATGGTACAGAATTCGTTCTGCGGAGGTAAACAATGGCATTGGTAAATACGTTTGTAAATTGCTTCTGTTGCCTTGGTGGGATCTTTCAAAATGATGTATGCATGTGTGCAGAGACTAGGAATCTCTCCTTTCTCACTGGGGCTTAAATTTTGCCATTTTTAACTTGATGGAAAGTGGTCATGAGTGGTAGAATGAATCAGTTTTCAAAGCAGGCTTTTAGGAGAAGTTGCTTTGTTTAAAACAGTTTTGTAGAAGTTACCGCTCTTTAGAAAAGTTTCTTTTTACACAAGTTGTTTTCCAGATTTTTTATTCTAATGCAAATTGGAAGTTTTGAATATATTCAGCCAAAACATAGAACGTAACTTCCTAACTCGGTTTATATAATTATGCAGCTTTGAGAAATATCAAATTAGAGATTTACGTTACTCACTCGCTGTGACTGTGGTTCAATTTTTGAGATTGAAAACGGATTTAAAAGTGACAAAGAAAACAAGTCAAGAAAGAGTTTTGGGTGAAAGTATACTACATTCAATGAACACTTTATTTAAAAAGGTACAATGTAAAAAACCATGTGTAATTAAAATGAATTTTTTTTTGCATTTTTTTAGTGAAGCCATTTTCGATTTTTGCAGTTTTCATGGGGAATGTTAATATCAATGGAACGTTCTTTATTGGAAAGAAATTTAATGTAATCATTCCTGAAGGCACATTGTAAACAAATTTTAGCAAAAGAAAATTCTGTTGGATAATCTTGGAAAGGTAAATCTTTATTTTTGCTTTAGCTTTAGTTTTGTGCTGTTCCTGGATCTGGATGTAGCACAGTATAATAGAAATCCTCACTAGAAATGAGAATGAATGGGTTAAATTAGAGTCAATTTCAGATTCAAAGGAACTCTACGTACATTCCAGATGGAGAACAACATGTTACCATCGATCTACAATCTACATCCATTTGCACATACATGCAGAGTCTACAAATCTCGAATGGCAAACGGCAAGAGAAATGAATTATGAATTCCAGCTTCCAGACCCACGTACAGCACCGAAGATCGTACCATACACTTTTAGCTGTCTCTCAAGTACTATAAAGACACATTGCTTTTGCTTCCGGATAATGGTTCTGGTTAACCTTTGACCTCAATTTTGTAAAACGACACTTTGTCATGTGTAAGTCTTGATCTGAAGTGATTCTTTCCTATTAGTATTAATATTTCACTCTTTTTAAGCCACGATAAAACTCAACTCAGTTAGTTTTACTTAAGTATCAGTAAATTAAGTAGGCGCGTATTGTGTGCACACACGTTTTGTTGACGGCACTGCTCAAGGACCTTCGAGACTCAAAATACGGATAGTGCTGAAAAAGTCATTTTGAATTCCTTGATTGTTTACATCAAAACTTGTTTGGTTTAGAAGATATTTATTTTAGAAGTTTTCTTTTTCACGCTCAAACAAATGCCCACAAGTTAAGATGTGCAGTTTCTAAGATATTGGCAATTTTGAAAAAGCTTGCAGTTGTAACTGACTGTACTCAAAGCCAAATCTGACATTTGACTTAGACTGCTGAGGTTCCTCGAATGATAATGCGTCGTACCTTTTATGAGACAGTAATAAGACAGACGACCAACATTATTTAGCTCCTTTTGCCTTGAAGTGTCTAGTTATCTATTACCTATACCTCACGACAACTGCAGATGCCAATACCATTACCAAATACCAAACACGATACGGAAAACTGCCAAACTACATTATGTATTAATTATAAATATTCCAACAGCCATCTAACTTTTGGCATCGTTTTGGTTTTTCCTTCTGCCCTGACTTCCTCTCAAGTACTCCCCACTCCCCGTAAACCAAGAGTCAGTACTAGAAATTTGAATTTTGCTTAACATCTCCGGTATTTGGGAATATCCGAACACCGGAATATCCATTTTTCATGATACATCAGAAACAGGTCGTTTGTTAGTTGTCTTCCTGTCTTGAGTTCTAGGATATACACTATATTAGCCTTAGTGAAGAAGCAAATGCAGCTTTACAAAAATAGTTGGTTTGCTGTAATGCTCTGCATTAAGTGTTTCAAACAGCGTAAAATATTGCGTAAAAAGATCTCAACTTTAAGTTTTTAAAAACTTGTTAAAAAGTATTTCTAAACTTTTTAAGAAAGGCGGGAAATTCACCAATATATTCCTTTTAAAAAAGCGCAAAACAAGTGTTTTACATTTTTATGAAAAGGTGAAAAACAAATGTTGAAACGGTTTCAAAAAGGTTGAAAATGTTAAAATGTTTTTGCGAAAATCAAAACAATTGCGATTTGAACACATCTACACAATTAAGTCTCCAATAGTAGACCTCCCCGCACAATACTCTGCCCTCCATCGTTGCATCGTTGTGTGGTATTACTATAACCCCCTTCCCCCATAAGAGTTTATCCTCCCAAATGCCAATATAACAAATGCAATGTAATAACATAGTCAAATACTTTCGATGGAAATAATTATTTAACTATAAGGTAATAATAATTATTATCTTACAAATACCGTGTGGCTTCTAATGGACCTTATATTTACAAAATTCAGTTCGACCCCCGCCGTCTATTGGAGACCCACCGTCTATTGGAAGGCCCGCCTTTTATTAGAAGCTTTAATTGTAATCAGCTAAAGTAGACCCGGCAACTATTAGAGACTTAACGGTAGCTGTTATTTTCAATGTTCGTTTATAGTTGAAGTGTTAGTGATGGCCCATCAACATCACTTTGCTTCTTCAGCGAGATTCAGTGGGTAAGTACCACAGCGAAAGTAGTGTAGTGTGTGTAGGTGAAAGGATAGTCTAAACGTGGAAATTCTGGGTAAAATGATGGTTTCATAGTCTTGTGGAGATTTATCGGCTGATGGAATGGCGAAAGATAGGAGAAAGCCATTAAAGTTGGGAAAGCAGAGGGAAAGTAAAAGTCTAGTGTCTGGTGCCTAGTGTCTACTGTGGGATGGTGTGGTGCGGGCGGGTGAGGCTGTTGGATGGCGTGACGTCAGAGGTGCCCTATTATATTTCCTCTGCACGCACTCCATCAATTCCCACTGAATTTATATGCGCGTCTCCATTCTCTCTCCTCGCCTTCGTCCCGTCTTCCTCCCAATACCCACACAACCAACTTCCAACTCTACAACCGTCTTCCAGACACAACATCGCATCCAAGTCTATCCCATTTACCCATTTACAATCCCATCCCATCTCATCTCATCCCATGCCAAATGTTTTCTCCTTCCTTCTCTCTGTCATACAACCCACTGAACTATGATATCTCCCTCCACTCAACCGAATCTTAAACTCAAACCCGTCCGTCCTTCGGTCGTCTGTCTCTCCTTCCTACCATGGGCTTTGACCTTGGCTAAACTTCTTGTAATGCAGTCTTCTTTCCTCCGCCAATATTGCGGAGAAACGATACATAGCAAAATAAATCTACCGCAATAATTTTATTATAATTACACAATCATATCTGTCGAGTGAGGCCGGGAGAACGAGCAGTAATTAAGTTAAGATCCCTTTTCTTATTTCTTTCTAGTCGTCAGCCAATGGAGGAATTAATTAATTATTACAAGAATGTATACACAACTGTACGCAATAAATCTTACCTTTGTTAGAAATTCAAAAAGAGTTTCAGTGGTGGACTTCTTATTCTTCTTCTCTTTTCTTCTCAATTCTTATTCCTTTGCGCTCTTTGTTGTAAAGAATAAAATTGTTACTTGGAATTATGCATTCATTTTTCCAGTACTAAATGCCACTCTCTTGACGAAGTTTTTTTTGTTTCTTTTAATTTCAAATTTTCAAGGTTTCACAAAATTCAAAGCACAAAACTTTATAGTATATATTATGGAAATGTGTTCAGTGTTATTGTAATTCAGCATTCAGTTACTTTGTTTGTATTTTTGTGTTTAATCGCAATAACTTTTCGCTGAGTTTTAAAACAAAACCCAAATGGTTTTAACTGAAAACGAATGTAAGTGTATGGCTAGCAGTTGATTTATTTGAGAACTCGGTTTGTTTTTGTATTTTTGTGTTTTTGTAGTTTCTGTAGATTGTGTAGAAGTTGTGATTAATGCAATCTAAGTGCCGTATGACATGAGTTCCAGATGGGTTTGAACAAATCTCACGACATAAATCCGGATATAAACACAGAAATAAGCCTTGCAGAACTGGATGATGGTGAATATCTGTGGTACTTCCTGTATAGTTGTGTATAGGATTATACTTCTATGATGACGACACTGAAACTGAAGCAGATTTGATTTTCATTTGATGTTTAGCTTTGATTTTAGTTCATATACTCTGATCAGCGTCACTGCCAATACAAATACATACATGTATCGATAGGAAAGAGTCAGATTATGCCGTGCACACGAACTGCAATCGATCAAAGGAATAGAGATCCAAGTGGAAATGCGCACATTTCTCTCTCTAATTGCCTGTAAGTCATATCAAGACCGAACTGGAACTACAACTGGGATTTTGACTCTAATCCAAAGTTTAGACTGGCTTTTCCCTTTCAGTTTCAGTTTGCCCGGAAAATGTGTAATTGGGAGATGTAGCACAGTAGACTGCTGCGGGTATGCAGAAAATTTGAGACCAAAATTATGACCGAAGTCAAGTCAAGTCCAGCGTTGTTTTTATTATTTGTCCGTATTATGAGCCGTGCTTTCCTTACTCCGTCTCAACTTGTTTTTATTTGTATCAGTACTGAGCACTGTTAAGGATGTACAGCAGCGGAGGTTTAAGAGGATTATTCTAGTTCCTTCTTCTGCCTTTAGTTTGAGTTTTAGGTTCGATTTTGATTAAGGTAGCGGGTGGTGGCATCCAAATCGAAATTTCGATCGACAAACTTACATTCATTTTCTGAGTACAGCCGCACTACTACTGGTGTGAAAACTGAAACTAGAGCTAGAATGGTGTACAAGTCAGGTCAGAGCCAGAAATAGGGTTCAATTTGACTTGACACAAAATTCTTTCAATTTTCAACTGGAATTTGAATTTGGATAGTGAACGTGAACTATCAGCACAAAAGTGTTCTGAGTTCTGTTATGACTGTGTGGGGGCTCAGAGTTCAAGTTGGAAAAATGTCCAGCAGTTGCTGAGCGCAGATTATGTCGGGGTTCCCGTAAATATCCTCTAATTTATGTTCTGTCCTTACCTGTCACAGGAAATACAAGTTAGTACACAGTTTAATACGGTTAGTTAATACGGTAGCGAGACCAGTAGCAACGCAATTACAAACACAAGCATACATACATAGGTACAAATTATAAATGGAAATGCGCCAATCAAATATTAAATATATGTATGCATGCATGTGCTCTAATCATTTTCTAATTACAGTGTCTAGTAAGTCTGCCACACTGCAGTCCAAACAATAACATCTTATTTTCTATAATGGTTTGTATTTGAATGATAACATTTTTGCAGTACTCCGTTCTGAGAATATCCGCTATGTCAATGTGATGCGTGTTGCGTATTCTCAACGAGATTTCTTGACACACATACATGCATTGTAAACAAATTATCCAGCTCATTTGGTATGCTACTTTCTCATTTATCGTTATTATTTTCAGCATACGACGCATAAATTACAAAATTACTACTCACATGTGGGTACTGTTTGGATAGTATACTAATTATTATTTCATTATGCAATACATGCCCAAATACAAAACAGAAAATTATATGCAGAATATTGTTACGTGACTACAAATAATAGAATTAAAATACAGGGATGCCGTAAAACCAAGCACTATTGATAAACGTTTCAAATGAAACCTGTCATACATAAAGGAACACGTATGGGGAAAGTAGCACACTTATAAAAGTGTTCATAACAAAAATGTTCAATTTAGTGCTAAAAATAATGAGTTTTAACTTACTTGACTTCCAAATAGCGGCGATTCTTCAGATTCAAGAAATTTTATTTTCTCTCCGGATTTAAGCTTCTTATTTTTTTTGTTTTCTGCAGATTTTGATGAATAAATTATGCCAGTAGAATTAGGAATTATGTTTATTTAAGTGTCTATTTCACTATGCTGTAATTAGGGGTACAATATGTTATATTAAACCCGAAAATGGTTTAGTTTAAAGTAACTGCAATACTAATAATTATTATGACTTCGGAAGTCAAATAAAAGGATTGGGTGTGGGAAAATGGACTAAAGGGCTTAAAATTGTTGAAAGGGAAATTGGAATAAAACAACTTTATTGTTGGATCCTGATTGTTTTACAATGATTAGTTCACTCTATAGTACTTTTCGCTGGTGGAATGTTACACGGGCTTACTGGAATCCTGGGAAGGGCAGGGAGAAGTGAATGGGCATTTATTTATGGATACTCTTTCGTTGCCGTCGTTACTTCTGGTGGTTCATGAGGAAGGCTAGGGATTGTCGAGAAAAGTTGAAATCACTTGTAATCACCATTGTAATCAGGGACTAGCGATACATTAGAACACAGGAGGAAAGGAAAGTTGTTTGTTGAACTGTACTTGTTTCTTTACCTCGATTGAATTTCTATGCGGAACGTAGAGTTGATTCTGACTTGAAGTGGAACTCTCCCTTTCTCCGTGGGATTTTATGGGGGAAGCGGAGAGACAATCTACTCGTCGAATCCTTTGCGCTATGAATCTGCTAGTGGTGCTCTTGTTTCTATTTTGACTGGGAAAGTGAGATAGTTTCAAGATAAAAATACGTGTCGTGCTTACTCACAGTCTAATCTTTGATAGATTCCAGTTTGATTTCTCTCACTTCTTTAACGTACTGGAGAACTCAGAGTATTAGTAATGCCCAATTAAATAATGAAACGAAATAAATGTCCTTTTAGCTAATCCAAAGCGGATTTGAATGCGAAGGAGGCGCCTATGCTGATGTTGCTAATACTTAAAATGTCGAACGGGAGGAAAATGTCTATGGGAAAAGCAAAGGAAAATGGAAAAGGAAAGAAACGGGAGTCGAAAATAAAGTTCTTGTTGATTTGGCTTAAGCGAGGGAGGGAGGAAAAGGATATTAAAAAGTTAGCGTTGGAATTTATCCACAGTGTGGATTTAAACTTGTCACCACGGAGACTTTACAGTTTAGGGATGTACAATGTGTGTGCATAGAAGAGCAGCAGTTGCTGTTGCGAAGCTTAGTCTAGTCAATAAGTCAGTCAACTTCACTGCCCAATCTCCAGTCCGAATCCACGCTTCCTCAACGTTAGAACGAAACTCTGGTTCGGCTGTAGCTATCTCCTTGGGTCTCTGAGTTGACGCTGATGTTGATGTTTATCTCACTTTGTTCGCTTTCTCATGGACAGATGACTAAAGACCAACGGTAGTGAAGACTTAGCCATGGAGACTGGCAAAGGACAAAATGAGGAAAAACAAAGACAGAGAGCTACGGATTCTCCTTTTCTCTTGGTTTATGGGAGAAAGTACAAGATTACACTTTCTACGCTGACTTCCACTTTGCAAATGTCTCTCGACTCCCTTCCCTTCGTCTCTGTCCGCAAAATCCAAGAGTCGAACAGAAACCAACACCAGCACGTTCTCTCCGCTCTTCCCATCCCTACGTGAGGCAACGGAGGAACGAGCGAATATTTTAGTGCCGAGGCACTTCGTCCTCTTTCTCCCTCTGTACTCGGTAGAAAGGGAGAAAGTCTACTTTCTCTTTCTTTCTTTATATTTGTGTATCACAACATCGGCTATGTTGTGGATATGACTAGGTATGTGGCTATAACTGCGATATGACAGGGTTTGCAGATACCTATAGCTAAGCTAGACTGAAGAGAATTTGAAGGACAAAAAATCCAAATTCAAAATTCAAATCCACTGCCCTACGTCTCAGCTTCCTAGCACAGTTAGCTTGGGCTAAAATACAGCGAAAGGGGAAAACATGTGTAAATCTAAAACCATGGCACTGCGAGAGTATTGTGTATATATTTATATCCATAAGTACTTATTACGCTTGACTCAACTAAAAGCAAAATCCTATTTTATTATAGTGCTGTATTCCCTTTGTAGTGTTGGAGTTGAATTTTTGAATACTCTCGGGGTTTTGGAACAGCTGTCAAGCTTTACAAGTTTTAAATTCAAATGTGCATTCCAAAGGTAAAAGGAACGATATAAAGGATATTTAACTAGTAGCTCACGGACTTATAACATAACTAATAGTTCATTTTCTGAAATATCTGGTTTCCACATAATCCTTACTTGCTCCTAATTGCGCATATTTTTCACTGTAAAAAATATAAAACTTAAAGTAATTAGTGCATTGCATTGCATAGAAGGCTATACTCAAAGATTAATAGGAAATTTTTAATGTATCTTTAATTTTAATTACTGTGAAGAGTAAAAGTAGTTATACTTCTGTTACTAGTTCAAAAATTGAGATCGTATAGGCAATTTTATTTTTTGACGCACAAGAAGAAAGTATTGATAGTGACACCGGAACTTTGTGAATGCCATCTGTTAGCTTGCACACATATTATTAGACGGGGTTTAAAAAAGGAACAGGAAAATTTGAATGCAGGAAAATGTGTGCGGTGTTAGGTATTTAGTCAAGGCTGGCCTAGTCTAGTCGGACTAGACTAGCGGACTAGCGACTCGACTAGGCTTTTCAGCTTGTTTGGCCGGTTTGACCAAACTAGACTAGCCATTGCGCATTGGTCGAAAAAATTATGACTAGACTAGACAGCCACGATTTCCCAATGTTAAAGGATAGGCAACTAGTTGACTAGACTAGACTTGACTAGGGTATATTTTGTGTTGACCAGACTAGACTAGCGGACGCTTTTTAGTTTTACCTGTTCGCATGGCTTCACATTCCATTGACAGCTACCGTAAATCCTCTTTTACTACGCGGGTCTCCATTAATACGCGGGTCTCTAATTGTACGCGGGGGTCCGAGGGCC
>JAQFZC010004305.1:0-16465 GCA_034695205.1 Dicyrtoma fusca | reverse complement strand
ATTTCTAGTTTTGCCTGTTTTTGAAAATGTGTATTTCTAGTTTTGCCTGTTTTTGAAAATGTGTATTTCTAGTTTTGACCTTTTTTAAAATGTGTTTTTCTAGTTTTAACCTGTTTGAAAGTGTTAATTTCTAGTTTTGCTTGTTTTTGAAAAAGGTGTATTTCTAGTTTTGACCTTCTTAAAAATGTGGATTTCTAATTTTGCATGTTTTTAAAAATGCCAATTTCTAGTCTTGGTGAATCTAATTTGTAGAATAATCTCTTTGCTAAATCATTCTTTCCGTCTGGCTTGTCAGTTCCGAATAGGTTAAGGCTTCGGCGTTTTCAAGAAACTGGTATCACATTTTTATATGTCTTTTTTTCGTAATTCCGAAACAGATTTTTCTTCGTATCGGACCCCGTCTTGCTGGAGATCCTGGGTCAAGCTTCCGACTCCCACACTATCCAACCGCATCTCCTCTCCATCTTTGAGAACGTGGACGACATTGAGTTCCACGCGAAAGAGTACAACAAAATGCTTGCCGTGGTGTCCAAAGAGAACGAAAAGATTCAATTGGAAGAACCTTTGTTGGCAGAAGGGAATGTAGAAATATGGTTGGGCAATCTCCTAACTGAACAGAGAAGATCACTCCTAGAGATCATCAGGGATGCTGCTTATGCACTCATTTCAAGCGACTTTGAACTCTTGGACTTTCTACACAACTACATTGCACAAGTGTGCCTACTAGGTCTGATTTTTAAATTTGTTCATTAAATTCTGTTGCATGTTTTAAATGTAAGTTACCTACCAACTCTTATTGTTTCTTCCTATAGGCATTCAGATTCTATGGACGAGAGACGCCGAGAAAGCACTGACCGTAGCGAGGAAGGATAAAAAGATCATGCGAGTCACCAATGAGAGATTTATAGGAATGTTAAATATACTCATTGCACAAACGACCAAAAATCTCTCAAAATTCGACAGACTCAAGTTTGAAACGCTCATCACCATCCATGTGCACCAAAAGGATATCTTCGAAGAGCTCTACAAGGGAAATGTCAAGTCCCCGACAGACTTTGAGTGGCTGAAGCAATGCAGGTTTCGCTTTAACTTCGAGCTGGACAAAACGACGGTGTCTGTGACGGACGTGAAGTTCGACTATCAGAACGAGGCACTCGGAAATACAGAGAGACTGGTGATCATTTTTATATTTTCGCTAGTTTTAAAATTTTTCAGTTTAATTCTTGCATTACTGTCCGATTTTTGAACACGATTTTAAAAACTCTTTGCCCTGCTCGCCCTCAGGTAATTACGCCGTTGACGGATCGGTGTTACATCACCATTGCTCAAGCCTGTGGTAATTCATTAGGTGCTGCACCAGCTGGGCCCGCAGGAACGGGAAAGACCGAGACCGCCAAAGACATGGCCAAGGCACTTGGGAAATACTGCGTTGTTTTCAATTGTTCGGATCAAATGGATTTTAGGGGACTGGGAAGGATCTTCAAGGGGCTCGCGCAGTCAGGATCTTGGGGATGCTTCGATGAAGTACGTTTAATTTAAAATTGTGTAAAACAAATAGTTTTATACCAATTTGAAAAACAAGACTCTGATCAAACTTTCAATTTGTCTAGTTCAACCGAATTGAGCTTCCAGTGCTGTCCGTAGCAGCTCAGCAGATTCATTTGGTGTTGAGTGCCCGAAGGGATGGTAAAGAATCCTTTATTTTCAGTGATGGGGACACTGTGGAGTGCTCCAAGGAAGTTGGCATTATTATCACAATGAATCCGGGCTATGCGGGAAGGCAAGAACTACCCGAGAATTTAAAAGTTCAGTTTAGAAGCATTGCTATGGTCGTTCCAGACCGAATGGCCATCATTCGCGTTAAGGTAAGTAGAGCAGTATTTGTAAAACACAGACGTAAATTAATTTCCTTTAACTTTAACACTTGGAACACCCTGCAGCTTGCCGCTTGCGGTTTTCTCCAAAATGTACACTTGGCCCGGAAGTTCTTCATCCTTTATCGATTGTGTGAAGAGCAGCTGTCCAAGCAGGTCCACTATGACTTTGGTCTCCGGAACATTCTGTCTGTCCTCCGCACACTCGGCTTTCAGAAGCGATCCCGTCCAAAGGACGCCGAGGAGACGGTGGTCATGTCAGTACTGAGGGACATGAATCTGTCTAAGTTGGCCGATGAGGACGAAGGCTTGTTTCTTTCCCTCATCCGAGATCTCTTCCCTGGAGTAACGTTGGAGAGTGTGAGTCACGAGGAACTCCTGGCCGCCATTGAAGAGGAAGTAGAAAAGGCAAAATTAATAAATTGGCCAGCGTGGAATTTGAAAGTGATCCAGTTCTATGAGACGTCCCTAGTTCGTCACGGCCTCATGGCCCTTGGACCGACGGGTGCTGGGAAAACTTGTATGCTTAATACTCTCATGAAAGCACTCACTCTCATGGACAATCCACATAGAGAGGTCTGTCTTTGAAAATTCTCTTTAGCTTACCTTTGATTTTTATTCTGTTATTTTCTGTTTTTCAAATTTATTTTTCGAACAACTTATTTTAAAATCGTGTTTTTAAAATGTGAAACTGCTCACTGGTATAGTTTCGGATGAATCCCAAGGCCATTACTGCCTCACAAATGTTCGGTCGTCTGGACGTGGCCACCAACGACTGGACGGACGGTATTTTCTCCACACTCTGGAGAAAGGCCCTCAAAATAAAGAAGACGGAGAATCTGTGGATAGTGCTGGATGGACCCGTAGATGCAGTTTGGATTGAGAATTTGAACTCTGTTCTTGATGACAATAAGGTATCCATAAAAAACACATTAAAGTTTTGAATGAAGGTTTTGAATGAACTCAACTTTGTTGAAATAATTGTGATTTTATCTTCCCTTCAAGACCCTAACACTGGCCAACGGAGATCGGATCGTGATGGCCCCCAAGAGCAAGTTAGTCTTTGAGCCGGATAATGTGGACAATGCCTCCCCCGCCACTGTTTCTCGCATGGGGATGGTCTTCATGAGTGCGTCTATCCTCCCCTGGACACCCATTTTGAGGAGTTGGTTGTTCAAACGAACCCAGCATGAGGCGAAAGTGTTTGAAGCCCTGTTCGAAAGAATATTCACGGACTTGATGAACTTTATCAAAATTAATACTCAGCCCAAAATGTTTACATTAGAGTGCATGTACGTGAAACAAACTACGGATATACTGGATGGCCTAGTTCCAGCCAAAGATGCTGGCAGCAACAAGCATGACAAGTTGCTGAGCAATGTACGGGCGCCTGTTTTTGTTTGACTATTTAATTTACTAAAATTAGTAATTTATTAAAATTTAAAATAATACATAAATTTCAAATTAAATGTGCACGAGTGTAAATCCCTTAAAATAGACTCATTTGGAGCACTATTTCCTCTTTGCTCTGATGTGGTCTGCCGGAGCTCTGCTAGAGCTCTCAGATCGGGAGAAGCTAGAGAACTTTTTCGTTTCACATGACAGTAATCTTCACTGGCCTAAAGTCAAGCTTTTCGAAACTATTTTTGAGTACTGCGTGAATCATACTACGGGGATTTGGGAGCACTGGTCCAAGTACGTAGATGAACTCAAATACCCGGACGATTCCGTTCCGGATTACTCATCTATTCTGGTTCCCAATGTTGACAACGTCCGAACCAACTTCCTCATCCACTTGATCGCCAAGCACGAGAAAGGAGTGCTTTTGATGGGGGAGCAGGGCACTGCCAAGACAGTTATGATCAAGAATTATCTGAGTCACTACCATCCCGAGTCTCAAATCAGTAAGACGATCAATTTCTCCTCTGCAACCACCCCTGGCTTGTTTCAGGCAAGGAATTATTGTTTATTAAAACTTCACTGAAATATTTATTAAGTTTTTGAGCTTTTAACCCCAGCCCAGTTAATAAACCAGTTTTGTTGACTATTCTACGTCCTTTTGTTTGGTTGATAACAGCAAAGCAAAATAAGCTATCTACAGTGCAATCTTAGAACTGTTTTAAACTGTGAATAGATTACGTTTGCTCTTTGAAATTGTTTGATGTTACTATGTATGTTACGTCGTTTTGGCATTCCAACAAGACGCAACCAAAATCTTGTACCTTTTTTAAATTATGCAGCTATCCTAGCTTATGCTTCAGCTAGGTATGGTGCTTGCTGTTTTAAAAAAGTTTTGAACTTTAGGAAAGATGTTTTTAATACACTTGGCACTTGCTTTAGAAGTTCAATTTATTGGCGTTTTGGATTTTCTAAAAATCAATAGATTTACTATTTTTTGTTTGTTTAAAAACCTGGTTTCAACTTTGAGTGTTTCAACTTTTTTAAAAGTGAAACTATCACGTTTTGTTCTGTTATATTTTTCTAAATCTTGAGATTTCGAAATGTACAAGTAACTTTTTAGGTTTTTTGACAAATAAAGAGTTTAGTATTAGTTTTAAATAAACGTTAGCAGACGAATAAACGGCAAAATGCGTTTTTTACTTATTTGGAAGTGCAAGCGGCAGAGGACTTGTTCTTGTAGGAAAGAAATAGGTACATAATTTAGATACCTACATAGTGTGCATCAAAAGTTGTGAATTTATTTAATAAATTTAACAGCGTTCAGTTGAGAGCATGGTGGACAAGCGAATGGGCACCACGTATGGACCTTCTGGTGGTCGCAAGATGACCATTTTCATCGACGACATCAACATGCCGGACGTCAACGACTGGGGCGATCAAGTCACGAACGAAATAGTTCGTCAACTGATTGAATATCGTGGGATTTACTCGCTGGACAAACCAGGCGAATTTAATATCATTATTGATATCCAGTTCATTGCAGCCATGATACATCCTGGAGGAGGTTTGTTTCTATTTTGTTAGATTTCCAGAAGCGTAATGTGCGCCAATTTTTCATTATATATATGAAAAATAAAAAATAAGAACCAAAACTTAACTTTCTTTCAAGGTCGTAACGATATTCCTCACCGTCTCAAAAGGCACTTTTGCATCTTCAACTGCACTCTCCCGTCTGACACGTCTATGGACAAAATCTTCGACTTCATTGCATCTGGCTACTTCTGTCCCACTCGATTCAGCTCAGAAATCGTTGAGTTGGCCCCGCAATTCGTCCCTCTCACCCGCGTCCTTTGGCAGGGGACGAAAGTGAAGATGCTTCCCACTCCAGCCAAATTCCACTACGTCTTCAACCTCCGAGATCTGTCCCGAATTTGGGAAGGGATTCTCAAAGTGAGGAACCAAGAGTGCAATGACACCAACACTTTCATGAGTCTATGGAAGCACGAGTGCACGAGGGTCATCGCAGATCGATTTATAAACCAAGAGGTCAGATTAAGTTATTCGGCTGTTTTGTGATATTTGGCCATTTTCTTACCTTTTATTGATATCAGAATTGTGGTTTTCAAAGACGATCTTTGATTTTGTTTAAATCGACTAACGTTCTCCAGATTTGACACAAACATTTATAAAAAATATCCATTTGTTAGAAAACTTATATATCAATTTGTACGCGGTCCCTTACTTACTAACTTTTTCCATAATTTTTGTGAAATAGGATCGGAATTGGTTTGAAAAGCATATTACATCGACAGTACTTACGTACCTTGGGGAGGATTTTGAGGCGATAATTCCCGCCCAGCCCCACTGGGTCAATTTCATGAAGGACCCGGAGGACATGGTGACGGAGGGGACCAACGATGAGGACGAGATTCCCGAATACCCCAACGTCTACGAGCCCGTTTTAAGTTTCGAAAAGGTCAAAGATCGCCTCATATCTATCGAAGTCCTGTACAACGAACAAGCCCGTGGCTATAGACTGGACATGGTTTTCTTTCGAGATGCAATCCTTCATGCACTAAGGATAACGTGAGTTAGTTTACTGCATTATTACTTTAAATAGATATTTCGGAAGTAGAATTCATTTTTCTTATTGGTAGAACTCATCACAGATCCAATGTAAGCCTGTTGTAATTTTTATTAAATTAATTTAGCCGTATAATTCGAACGGACCGAGGTTCAGCGATGCTGGTGGGAGTGGGTGGGTCGGGAAAACAGTCTCTCACGAAGCTGTCCTCCTTCCTGAGTGGCTACGAGTACTTCCAGATCACCGTCACCCGCTCCTACAATACCGGCAATCTCACCGAGGACCTCAAGCATCTCTTCCGCATCGCGGGGCAGAAGGGCCGCGGGGTCTCCTTTAAGTTCTCGGACACAGACATCAAGGACGAGAGCTTTCTTGAGTACATCAACAATGTTTTGGCCTCTGGCGAAGTGGCCAATCTGATCCCACGGGAGGAGATCGACGAGATCTGCAACGAGATCATCATGCCCATGAAGAAGGAATTCCCGAAGCGACAGCCGACGCAAGATGCACTCTACGACTACTTCATCAGCCGGGTCAGGAAGAACCTTCACATCGTCCTCTGCTTCTCTCCGGTGGGCGAGAAGTTCAGGCAAAGGAGCCTCAAGTTCCCTGGGCTCGTGTCCGGATGCACTCTCGACTGGTTCTCCGGGTAAAAAATGACGAACTGAGTAGACTACTAAGCAAAAATCTCAGCATCTACCTAGTTCATTCCTTGCTTCGAGCAAACGATTCATGCTTCACTTTAGGAATAAGTTGGAAGTGTTACTTATATATTATACTCTATTTCTGCTGGGTTTGGTCGTTTAGGTGGCCCAAGGATGCACTGATTGCCGTTGCGAAACACTTTCTGGGTCCTTTTGCCATAGTTTGCCCTGGAGACACGAAGACACAGCTGATAGAACTCATGGCCACCATACACGATCAGGTTTGAGAGTGCTTTTAGAAATTAAATATAATGATCTTTTACAAAAAAAAAGCTTCCTTGCTGTCATGTAACACTTTTGTAACATGTAATCATTGAATTTTCGTCTTTTTGTGTAAATAACTAAGAACTTCTTGATAAACCTACACATGTTCGAACCCTTATAATTACACCCATGCAGGTGGCAATGACATGCGTGGAATACTTCGACCGTTTCAGACGTCAGACGCACGTAACCCCAAAGTCCTACCTCAGTTTCCTGTCGGGCTACAAGACTGTCTACAGGGAGCGTCGGAAGTACTTTGAGACGTTGTCCCATCGAATGGACACGGGGCTGTTGAAGCTTCTAGACGCAGGGTCCCAGGTCAAAGGACTGTCGGTGGAGTTAGCAATCATGGAAAAGCACTTGAGTGTGGCGTCTACAGAAGCGGAAGCTGTCCTCGCTGACGTCACCGTTGTGGCTCAAGCAGCCGAGAAAGTCAAGGATTCCGTCAAGACAGTGAAGGACAAGGCGGAGGAACTCGTCCACATCATTTTCACCGAGAAAATAAAGGCGGAAAAACAGCTGGAGAAAGCTAAACCGGCGCTGGCCGAGGCTCAGGCTGCCTTGAAGGTCCTTAAAGGCGACTAATCAGTTACAGCAAACTAGTCTAGACTATATCGTACCTACAAAATGTTTTTTTGTGATTTTGTAACAAACAGACTTTGGACGCTAAAGATATTTCCACGGTTCGGAAGTTGGGGAAGCCACCGCACATGATCATGCGTATCTTCGACTGCACCCTCATTTTTTTCTACAAGAAGCTGGATCTCTACACCGTGGACCAGGAGAAAAAGTGTCCAAAGCCCAGTTGGGCCGAAGCAATCAAGTTCATGAACAACATGAATATGCTCACGTTGATCGTAGAGTTCCCATTGGACACTATCAACGGAGAGATGCTGGAGCTCATGGAGCCCATTACAAGCATGGAAGATTACAACATGGAGAATGCCAGGAGGGTTTGCGGGAACGTGGCGGGGCTCTGCTCCTGGACGAAGGCACTAGGTTTCTATAACTATTTACTTTCATCTTCATCATTTTTTGTCAAATTAATTTTACACCTTAATAAGAGTGCAAATTGATGCATTCGCAAGCTTTAACAGGCTTTATTATACGTTTTAAGAGGGTGTTTTAACAAACCTGACGTTTTAATTAAATCAAAAAATAATCATTATTATTTGTTCTAAACTTGAAATTATGTTTTGGTTCCTTTAGGTGCTTACTATGCCGTGAATAAAGTGGTCCTTCCTCTAAAAATGAACTTGGCCCAGTCAGAAGGGAAATTAATAAGAGCAAACATGGATCTAGCTCAAGCACAGTCCATGCTCGCTGCTAAAGAGATTGAGTTGACCAATGCAAGGAAGGTGTACGAGAAAGCAATGTTGTCAAGACAGGTTCTCTTCGACAATGCTAATAATGTCAAGAAGAAGATGAATTTAGCCTCCGATCTCATCAATGGCCTGGCAGGGGAGAGGGAGAGATGGACGGAGCAATCGAAAGGGTTCAAGTCCCAAATAATAAGACTCACTGGGGACGTCATTTTGCTCACGGGGTTTCTTTCATATACTGGGCCCTTTAATTCCGAATTTAGAAACACTTTACTGGCCTCTTGGAAGAGTGAGATTAAAAGTAGAAGAATCCCATGCTCCGTCGATTTGAATATTATGACTATGATGGTGGAGCCTCACGTTGTAAGTTTTTTTCTCTTTTTTTTAATAAATAGTTTACTTTTTGTGTAGATAGTCTTATACGAATGAGTAGTTTCGATTTTCGATTACCTACTATTTAACTGTTTACTATTTATCAGATCGGAGAGTGGAATCTAGATGGTTTACCAAATGATGAGCTTTCCATTCAAAATGGGATAATTGTGACAAGGGCATCACGCTACCCGCTCCTCATTGATCCGCAAATCCAAGGGAAACAGTGGATACAAAATATGGAGAAAGATAACCATCTGCAGGTGTAGTAATAATAAACCACATTTTGCATTCAGAATTTTGTGAATGGATTTAAAGTACGTTACAGTTAGGTCCTATATACATACTTCTGCTAAAGGAAATTCAAATTAAATGTAGTAATAATTGTTACCTGATCGTGTAGCTAAGTTCTCAGTCCCACAAATATTTTCGAAACCATCTGGAAACTTCGCTGTCAGAAGGAAACCCTCTGTTGATTGAGGACGTTGGTAAGAAGTAATATATAGCTACCAGCCTGTTTTTCATTCACTATTTAGATAATAATAATAAAATCATCTTTATTTTTATGTGGCTTATTAGGGGAAGAGATTGATCCAGTGCTGGACAATATCCTGGACAAGAATTTCATAAAATCGGGCAGCACATTCAAAGTAAAGCTGGGTGACAGTGAAGTGGAAGTCTCTCCCGACTTCCGCCTCTACATGACTACGAAGCTTCCGAATCCCTCATATGCCCCTGAGGTGTCTGCCCGCGTCTCCATCATTGACTTCACGGTGACCATGAAGGGCTTGGAGGATCAGCTCCTCGGCAGAGTAATCAAAACAGAAAAGGAGGAGCTAGAAACCGAGCGACAGACGCTCATTGAGGGGGTCACACAAAATCGGAAGAAGATGCAGGAGTTGGAAGAATATCTTCTGTTCAAACTCAGCTCCATCCAGGGCTCTCTTCTGGACGATGAGAGCCTCGCCGAAGTTCTCAACACTACCAAATATACTGCGATTGATGTTAAAGGTGCGCTAACAAAAAATACCAAATGAATAAAATCTTATATATTTCTAGTTTAACTAATTTTGACCTTTTTGAAAATGTATATTTCTAGTTTTGACCTTTTTGAAAATGTGTATTTCTAGTTTTGACCTTTTTGAAAGTGTGTATTTCTAGTTTTGACCTTTTTGAAAATGTGTATTTCTAGTTTTGACCTTTTTGAAAATGTGCATTTCTAGTTTTGACCTTTTTGAAAATGTGCATTTCTAGTTTTGACCTTTTTGAAAGTGTGTATTTCTAGTTTTGACCTTTTTGAAAATGTGTATTTCTAGTTTTGACCTTTTTGAAAATGTGCATTTCTAGTTTTGACGTTTTTGAAAATGTGTATTTCTAGTTTTGACCTTTTTGAAAATAAGTATGTACTACTGTATTTTTGCATTTCTAGCACTTTGTTTCTTAAATTACTTTTTTAGAGAAATTATTCGTGGCCGCTGAGACAGAGAAGAAGATTAATGCAGCTCGGGAGGATTTCCGTCCCATAGCGACGCGAGGCTCCATTTTGTACTTTTTAATCTGTGACATGGCCTTAGTGAACTGCATGTACCAAACTTCCCTGAATCAGTTTTTAGAACTCTTTGACACGTCCATGGAAAAGAGTGAACACACTCCCCACACAGCCAAACGCATTCAGTACATCACCGACTATCTCACCTACGAAGTCTTCCGCTACACCACCCGAGGCTTCTATGAACATCACAAGTTCCTCTTTACTCTCCTCATGGCCCTAAAAATTGATCTGAATAGAGGGGCTGTCACTTACACCGAGTTCCAAACTCTTATTAAAGGTTCTTTTTTAATGGGCACGGAAAAATTAAGATTTTTTTTGGCTTCATAAGACTACATATCTTAAACATTAACACAAGAATGTGACTAATTACAGGAGGGGCAGCTCTGGACCTGAACACAGTTCAACCCAATCCAACGAGCTGGATTATGGATGCTACGTGGTTAAATCTTGTCGAACTATCTAACAGCATCCCCAAATTTGCGAAAATTACCACCTTGATTGCTAAGGTGAATAATTGCGGCGCTAAAACTTAATATAGTTATCTAAGCTGTTCCTGAAACTACTAAACCTTTTCGAAACGGTAATGCACTTCGTTTTGAATGTTTTTGAAAATGGCAATTTCTAGTTTTTTAACCTTTTGAAAGTGCTACAACTTACTAGATTTGACCGTTTTGAAAAAACGTTATTTACTAGTTTTGGCCGTTTTGAAAAAGTGTTGTTTACTAGTTTTGACCGTTTTGAAAAAGTGTTATTTACTAGTTTTGGCCGTTTTGAAAAAGTGTTGTTTACTAGTTTTGACCGTTTTGAAAAAGTGTTGTTTACTAGTTTTGACCGTTTTGAAAAAGTGTTGTTTACTAGTTTTGGCCGTTTTGAAAAAGTGTTGTTTACTAGTTTTGACCGTTTTAAAAAGTGTCGTTTACTAGTTTTGACTGTTTTGAAAAAGTTAATTTCTAGAATTAAACACACAAACAGAGAAAAAACAGTAAAGCATTCTTTCCATAGTTCCCCAGTTCATAAAAGGTTAAAACTACATTTTGGCAAATCTCATAGATGTGAATTCTATCCTTTGTTTTTATTTATGTATTTGCCCTCAGTCTGAGAGGTACTGGCAGATCTGGTTCAATAAGCCAGCTCCTGAAGAAGAGTATGTTCCGGATGGCTACGAGAAGCACATGGACCCTTTCAACCGACTCTTACTAATTCGTTCCTGGTGTCCGGACCGTATCATGTTTCAAGCCAAGAAGTACGTGGGTGAGTCTCTGGGGAAACGCTTTGCTGGGGACGTGATCCTGAATTTTGAGTCAATGTGGGCTGAGTCCAGACCCAAAACTCCCCTCTGCTGCTTTCTTTCCATGGGCGCTGACCCAACACCGCAAATTGAAGCCCTGAGCAAGCGCGTACGCATTCACTACAAAGCCATTTCTATGGGACAGGGGCAGGAAGTACATGCGAGGGCTATTTTAGAAATCTTTTTACAAGAGGGAGGCTGGGTCCTTGTTCAAAATTGCCACTTAGGATTGGATTTTATGAGTGAGCTGGTGAACATCATACGAACTGCCACGAATCCCCATCACAACTTTCGACTCTGGATTACTACAGAAGTTCACTGCAAATTCTCAATTTCTCTGCTGCAATCAAGCATTAAATACACGAACGACCCGCCTTCTGGGTTGAAAGCGGGTTTAAAAAGGACCTACTCATCGTTTCCCCCAGAAACATTGGAATATACCACTGCTAGCCAGTGGCGACCGATGCTGTACGCTATTTCATTTCTACACACCGTGGTTCAAGAAAGAAGGAAGTTCGGACCCTTGGGTAGGTTGGAATTTTTGTAACGTTTATTTTTCTGCTTAACTTTCATTATTCTTTAGAAATCATTTTGGGAAAACAATTCATTTAAATTGTTCATTGGTTCTCTTAGGTTGGAATATTCCGTACGAGTTCAACTGGGCAGACTGGTCCGCCTGCGTCCAGTTCTTCCACATGCACCTGGACGATATTACGAAACGGAACGTGAGCTGGGTCACTATCCGTTACATGATCGGCGAGGTTCACTATGGGGGCCGAGTGACAGACGATTACGACAAGCGACTCCTTACCACTTTTTGTCGCCTTTGGTTCAACGAAGACATCCTCCAGGAGGGCTTCACCTTCAATCCCGGCTACACGATGATCCCCAAACTAAGGACGCTAGACGAGAACCTCAGGTTTATCGAAGAACTTCCATCCAGTGAGCAGCCGGGTGTGTACGGGCTCCATAACAATGCGGGCATAACCTATCAGAGCAATGAAGCCAGAAATATGCTCGACACTATACTGTCAATTCAACCCAAGGTATGTATACTCATCATAATTCTTCGATATAATAATATTCGTAAGGAAATTTACATAAATTAAAGCGGAAGAAGGTACTTCGGCTAGCAACAGTGTAAGGACACCGGGAGTAAAAATAATTTGCATTAAAATAGGTGACCAGCGTGGGTGGAGGGGAGACAAGGGAGACGGTGGTGCATCGACTGGCAAGCCACTTGCATGAGAAACTTCCGCCAAACTATGTGGCATACCGGATCGAGGAGAGAATTGCTGAGATGGGTGGGGTAACGCCGATGAATATCTTCTTGAAACAAGAGCTTGATCGAATGCAGAAGGTCCTCAAGATTGTCGGACAAACACTTACCGATCTGAAACTAGCTATTGAGGGAACAATCATAATGAATGAAGTTAGAAACATTTATGGACCTACAATAATTAATGTAATTATGCTAAAATTCCTTCGAAAACTCCGACAAAACAATTTTTTTTTCTTAGAGTTTACGAGACGCTATGGATAACATGTTCGATGCAAAAGTGCCTGCCATCTGGCAGCGTTTTTCCTGGCAGTCCCAATCCATTGGATTTTGGTTCACGGAGCTTATCGAGAGAAATAATCAGTTTTCAAAATGGATTAATCGTGGACGACCAAATTTGTTTTGGATGACTGGCTTCTTTAACTCCCAGGGCTTCCTCACAGCTATGAAGCAGGAGGTGACGAGAGCTCACAAGGGATGGGCCTTAGACCTCGTTGCTCAACATAATGAGGTCCTCAAGCAGACGAAGGAGGAAGTCGGTAAATGCTCTTTGCACACGGTTTCCAAAAAGTAGTTAAAATGTTAACAGAAAAAAATATTTAACAAATGTGGGTTACTTTTTTACTTTTCTACAAAACCCAACAGGGAATGCGTCTCCACCGGAAGGTGTTTACGTCTACGGTCTGTTCTTGGATGGGGCCGCCTGGGACAAAAATCGTTGCATTCTCATGGAGTCAATACCTAAAAATTTGTTCTCTCCGATGCCAGTCGTTCATATTTACGTCACAGACAATACCAAGCCCAAGGACTGCGCGCTTTATGAGGTATCCATTAATCACCATCCAGATTACGGTTACATATGTCCAGACTTAAGCCAACCAACCCTCACCGCGAACGATGACGGCTATCATGTTAATTCACAATTAATTTCTTTTCTTGTAGTGTCCCGTTTATAAGAAGCCTGGCAGGACCCTTCTGAATTTCATCACTCCGATTTGGGTGAAAAGTCTGAAGAGTGCGGACCATTGGACTATACGAGGGGTGGCGGCTCTTTGCGATACAAAATAACGCCAATTGAAGAAAATAGTGCTTAAAACAGAAATAGTGTTTTTAGATGAATGATTGCAATTTGTTAAAAGTTTCAGTTTTCCGTGTTTCGTTTCTTTCCCAGTGTCGTAATAAATTATGTAACTTGTTCTTTCAAAATGCTAGTATTTTGCACGAAATTAGATATTGAGAGAGAGATGGATATAGAGATTTGTTTATTCCATTTATTATTCTTTGGGACAGACACACCAAGTTGGCCAGAGTGTAGCGTAGTAATTGTGAAGATAGAGTTGCGCTATTTGGCATAATATAAGTAGTACGTTGTTAACGCTTTTGTATACTATCGGAATTCTTTTTATACAAGTAATCCTAATACAAAGTAATTACGTTACGCTAAAAAAGAACACTATAGCAGTCCTGGAATTACGGAGCGTTAATACTACCACTCATTAGCTCGACTTGTATCGCAAACAGTTTGAAAGCGGCGGAAGTTTTGGTGCTAAAATCCTAATTAATGTAAAATCTTTAGAATTACGTACTACTATTAGCTTAATTAATTTCACATGTAGTAAAAATTACTCTGTTCAGCCTTAATAACTAGTTCAAGGTTTATAATTAACGATGATAACACGAAAAAGTTAACAAAAACGTGGCGCCAGCCACTTGGAACTATAACAAGTGTTAACATTATTATTGACGCTAGTATAATATACGACCCGAACTTCAGGAAATTCCGGTTTGAATATTTTAACTTAAAAATCGAATTTTAAAATTTTAGAACAACAATGTTTAGATAATAATTGTGGTGAAGAAATTAATAGTTCCACAACTAATTTCATGAATTTGCAATAGATTATAAGGCAAATAAACGATGAGTTTAGAACCGGCAAAAATGGGAAATTCAGGTTAAAAATAGGAAAAACCCGAAATGTTTAGTAAAACAGGAAATGTCAAGAAGAAATGTAAGAGCAGGAAAGAACGGGAAATTATAGATTCCTAAAACGGAATTGTTAAACGAAAAACAGGAAATTCTGGGTCGCCTTAACATAAACGACTACACGACTAATTAGTTTACCTAACGGAGCGGCAAACTAAAATATTTTGTTCATATATATATGTACGATTATTGTTACTCTAAGGAGATTCAATGAAAAATATCCGAATGAAGGGATACACTCTCACGAAAGTACTCCAACTAGAAGTTTAAGCCTAGAAACTAATGTATTAGGCAGAACCTGTCCACGATGGGGAAAGATAATAATGAGGTGAATTTCCCCTTTTCTAGCTTCACTCCCCAGTCGTCGTATCTCAATCGTTTGAAGAGCATTGGACTTGACTTTCGTGGTGCAGGCTAAGTTTAAAAAATGGACAAATCAGTGTTATTATAACTTCTAGATTTACTAGTTATCTGAATTAAACCAGCTTTCATTTGCCTTACTAAAACTTACATTGCCAAACAGGTTATCCCCACGGTCAAGACTTTTCAAAGGTATCTGTTCCAGATCAACGTTGCCCCTGGTTGAGCTAGAGGTATAGGACTGCTTCGGAATTTCCCATTTCCAATCATAGTAATTTCCAGACTGACGATCGTTGCTTGATTCAGAGCTAGGATTACTGGTTATGGGTCGTCGGTCATATAAATATTCGAATTTCAGTTTGTTAGAGGATTGCTCCAGTTGATCATCCATGTTATTGCTAATAGGCAGGCCATCAGAGGGTTCAACTTTAATATTAATGCTGCTAGATTGATCATCAGGGGATTCGATTTTTATGCGCTTGTTTGTAGCATTAGTATCCATGTCGCGCCGTTGTTGATCACACCTAAAATCTTCGGGGGATTTAAAATCCATCCCAGTGCTTGTCGGACGCTTTTCAAGGTCATCGCGTCGGCGTCGCTTCAGACCAAGGTCGGAATGACCACTTATGTCATTGCTGTTGTTTATACCATCCTCACGTTTGACGGAGTGTGTACTCCCACCGTTACGAATGCCTTGATCAAAACGCTTACGACCACGGTTTGTGGGACGCTTAAAGGCCAAAGACCTTTTAGATTCATTTCTTTTAAATCCAGCAAAGTTGTGTCGTCTAGCAACCTGCTTTCCTCGACTGCCCCATGAGCTGGCCTGGACCTTACCCACAGTATCTCTGGTAGAAATCCCTCCCCACTCTGCTTTAAATGCCTTCACTGATTTCCAGTAATTTGAAGGCAATGTTCGATTATACGGTATCTAAAATAATAATACATAGATATAGGTATTAGGTATTTTACTGAACATGTGCTTAGTTCAACTGTTTTTATGTAATCTTTTTTCAGTTTCACATTATTTACAAGTAAATTAAGTGCTTACACGACTATTTTCAAACAAGTTCTGGAATCGAATCGGGGTGGGATACAGAGACTCTTTGAAGAAAGGATTCTTGTTAACATCCAGAAGTGAAAAGTCTTGAGTTTTCAGTATTTTCATCATTTTGTAGGCAGATTTTAAACGCGCACATTCTGATTCAAAATGCCACCCTATAGTTATGATTTAGATTTACAACATGTAAATTGCATTTCTGAATGTATAAGACGTAAGACACACGAAATAAAATATAATAATGACCAGTGTTGCACTATTACCACATTTACTTGTCCGTCCAACAATACAGGTATAAACCCATGAGCTATTCTTCCTATGAAGGTGGTATTTAGGATGCGGTAGTCCCTGCTCTTCGCAGACGAATTTTAATGCCTCAAAGACAGCCGGAGACAAGAGTCTGTAGATTGGGATTGTGATT
>JAQFZC010004304.1:0-16468 GCA_034695205.1 Dicyrtoma fusca | reverse complement strand
GAAAATATCATTATGTGGACTTGGGACATATTGCATTTAAGCTGCGACTGGACTTGGGACAAATTGCATTTACACAGGCGATATGTACCAACTTTGCCAGAAACTACGAACACATTTCTATTATCTGAATGGCAATACGTCATATTTTCTATTTAGGTACATTTAAATCAAAAATTAAAAACAAATCCTAATTTTTGCATAGATTCCATTTCACTGCAATTGGGAAAATTATAAGTAAATTAATTATGCATTTCTATTTATAAAATTGAGTAGTTCATGTTTTTTATGTATAAAGATGGCAGATCGTAGGTAAAAGTGTAAGTAAATGTAAATAGGTATTGGGTTGGGTACAATGGTAGAGTTATAGTTACACTCACAGGAAGTCGAGGTAGCTGTCGTCTATTGGTTGGAGAAGCTGGATTTGATCTATCCCCTCGTTCTCCTGTAATCAACACAAATACAAGAAAATATGAAGTATTACACCATAGTAGACGGACCAGGCCGTTCCCGTATGATTAACTTTCCTTACTCATGTTTCGTGGAAGGCCCTTTCTTCCTGCCAACTCAACCCATAGCGTAGGGAACTCAACGCAGTGAAAGGAAACCAAACCAAAGGGAAAGAAATACAAGGAAAGGAAAAGAAATGCAACAAATGGAAATGGACATGAAAACATACCCTCCAACTTATTTGTAGAGGCACATAGACATCTCCACTTCTACTGTGAATTATAAGGCAAAATGACGCTTTTTAATTATCAAAAAGTCCTTTTACGCCAGAACTATGATGGAGACAGCCAAGAAAAACGGGAAGGATATTTTCGCACACTTTCAAAACAGTAATGTAAATAGGATATTTTTATGGTTTTACAAAATGGTAAGTACGGTAATTTGCACTATTTTAAAAAATTGGAAATCGAGCATTTTGCATATTTTGAAACATGTTTATTTAAACAGAGCAGGTTGCACTTTTTAAAAATAGGGAATTTGAACATTTTGCACGTTTTAAAACATGGAAATAGAACATTTTGCATATTTTGAAACATGTTTATTTAAACAGAGCAGGTTGCACTTTTTAAAAATAGGGAGTTTGAACATTTTGCACGTTTTAAAACATGGAAATAGAACATTTTGCATATTTTGAAACATGTTTATTTAAACAGAACATTTTGCACGTTTTAAAACATGGAAATAGAACATTTTGCATATTTTGAAACATGTTTATTTAAACAGAACATTTTGCACGTTTTAAAACATGTAAATAATACATTTTGCATATTTTGATTTTTTTAAGTAAACAAGGCATTTTGAACTTTTAAAAAATACGGATAAGTGGGATAAGTATAGAACATTTTTAAGCCTTGGCTCTATCTGGGCTTTTCTGCTGGCTGATTTTGGTCATGTACTTATGTACACGATCGCTCGCATACAATGTTATTAGTTACTGCCATTGCACTGGTTTTTGCGCTGCCAAGCATTCGTTCCTTCGTTTTTCCGTTTCTTTTGCTTAACTCATTCCTCCTGTCCATCAACCTCTCCATCTTCCTTTCCCTTTCCCCACCGTCCCCCTTCCTTCCACGGGTTTGTAGACTCATTTAAGACAGACAGAAAGAGCTCAAGTGAATGAGTGCAGCTACCAAAACAAGCGTTATAACTAGCTGCTGCAGGTAGCAGTAACGGAGAGTCAGACGAGCCAGCTTCAATGCGCTGGTGGTAATGCTGTCGAAAAGAAAGAGAAAAGGGAAAAAATGGGAGTTTGGGAAAAAGTGAGTAACAAGGAAGGAGAGAAAACTGCTGTTGCTTTGATATCGAGACAGAAGAAGCAAAATGACTAATCTATAATTATTTGTAACGTAAATGCAAAATAGCTATCTAAAATGTATACGATAATTCTACATTTAAAGGAGCAATAGTAAACTTAGTTACTTTCTGTAACATAGTGAAGTTACATGTTTCAAAAGTATTCTAAATATTTTGTTTCATCGTCTTAGAAAAAATGCAGAAAGTAAAAATATCGTATTTACAAATTTTGTAGAGCAAGAAAATATTTGCATTTGTTTGTATACGTCGTTTGAAAAGGTGCAAAATGTTGTAATTACGTATTTTCATTTTGACAGGGTACACAATTTCCTGTTTACACAACTGTTTTACCAGCTAATAGTATACCTATAACTAATAATAGTTTTTAAAATATGCTCTTTGCATATAGGTGCAAAAGATTCTTTCTGCATGTTTTTTAAAACACGCCAAATGTTCTATTTGCATTTTTTTGAAAAGGTGGAAAATATTCTATTGGCGTGTTTTAAAAAGGTAAAATATTGTATTTGCATGTTTTGAGAAGATGCCAAATTTTCCATTTACGGGATTTTGAAAGTGTGTAAAATGTTCTATTTACAACATTTTGAAAAGGTGCAAAATGTTCTAGTGGTGTGCTTTAAAAAGGTAAAATGTCACATTTGCATGTGCGTGATTTGAAAAGGTGCAAAATTTTATATTTACTTGATTTTGAAAGTGTGTAAAATGTTCCATTTATATTATTTTGAAAAGTTGTAAAATATTCTATTTGCGTGTTCTTGAAAAGGTACAAAATGTTCTACTGGCATGTTTCAAAAAGGTGCACAATTTTATATTTACATGATTTTAAAAGTGTGCAAAATGTTGTACGTATTTACACTGTTTTAAAAAAGACAAAATAATCTATGTACCCGGTTTTGAAAAGGAGGAAAATGTTCTATTTGCGTAGGTATTTTAAAATGTTGTTTTATGCTGCAAAATGTTTTATAAAGACAAGTATGTTGGGAAAAGTGCAAAACGTTTTTATTCCCGCGCTTTTCAAAAGGTGCAACAATGAAACAATGGATAGGCAATAATTGTAGGTTACACACTCATTAGTTGTGTAGGAAAAAGTGCGACAACATTTACAGATAAAAATGTAGAAAAGTCCTTTTGCCTCGTCAGTAACTATAGGTACATTTGTTAATACTATATTTCTGCTACTTTCAAACAAAAACTAACCAACAACATCGCATGTTCCCCTTTTCCTTTCTCTCTCTCTCTCTTTCTTTCTCTCTCTCAAACAGACGTGTTTCTTTTCTTGTCCAATTGGAAAAATAATAAGAGAGAAAAAAAACGAAGAGAGAAAGACGGAGGCGTTCGAATAAAACTGTTTTGTAAGTTGACGTCGACGTTTTCGTTGTCATTGGCGTAGTTATAGTTGGGCTATTATTTCTACCGATAATGATAGTATCTTTTAACCATATAGCCACACCATATAGCATGGATATATATATAACTATAGGCATCTGTCTGTCTCGTCAATGGATTTCCTTGTTGAGAAAACACCAAGACCAACTTAGAATTTCAAGCTTCGCGTTATTGAATTGGGATTGGAGTTAACAATAACAGTCACTTACGTGCATGCAAGGCTTCATCGCTTAAAAAACAAAATGACGCAGACCTATGTACATACTAAGCTCTGTCTTGGCTGCTGCCTGATGTCGTTTTACCTCCCATTAAAACTACCAAGTATAATATTTTGAACGTTTTTGAAACTATTTAATCTATTCGCAACTGGTAAACCATGGAAAGAATGCTTTACAAAAGTGCTTTTTCTGGAAATTGACCTTTTCAAAACGCTCAGAACTACAAATAACATTTTCAAAAGCATTCAAAACCAGCAACGAAGACTTTCAAAAGGGGCAAAACAAAATTCTAACTCTTTCAAAAAGATATAACACAAGAAATTAACACTTTCAGAAAGGTCAGAATATTAAGTAATTAGCACTTCTAAAAAGGTCAAAACAGGAAATTCGCGTTTTCAAAAATGCCAAAACATGAAATTAACACTTTTAGAAAGGTCAGAACAAGAAATTAACACTTTTAGAAAGGTCAGAACAATAAATTAACACTTTTAGAAAGGTCAGAATAAGTAATTAGCGCTTCTAAAAAGGTCAAAACAGTAAATTCGCGTTTTCAAAAATGCCAAAACATGAAATTAACACTTTTAGAAAGGTCAGAACAAGAAATTAACACTTTTAGAAAGGTCAAAACAAAACACTATCACTTTCAGAAAGGTCAAAGTAAGTAATTTAAACTTTTAGAAAGACCGAAACAAGAAATTAACACTTTTAAAAAAATGTAAAACTAGATACAGTACCGTTTCGAAGAGGTTAAGGGTTCATTTCATAACTTAGGAGTCAAAAACGTGGTCGATCTCTATTTTCCTACACAAAGCTTTGGCTACTTTGTGAGCATACCTATTTAGAAAAATGTGTTTTGCTTCTTAGGCCTCGATTGTTATTGCTACTGTTACCTACTATTGTTAGCTAGTGTAGTACATGCGAGAAAAGAATGAGAAATACAAAAGAGGATCAAATCAGCTTCGTGTCCACGCCGACTGACTTTTGAAAAAGTCTTTTTCATTTTCCTTTGGCGTGTGAGGTGTGTGGCCCTTTGGATAGGCAGTGCCGTGTGGGGCGGATCTTCTTTCAGTTCATAAAGGCTTACATGCGTAGGTACATATGTAAGTAAGGAAGCTCGTAGCCATTTAGATACGTGTAGGTACCAACTCCATCAAATGTACAAAGTTTGTGCAAATAATATTGCTGGGCTCTGCTGGGCTTGAGTTGGCAGAAGTGATAAAAGTAAAAGTAAACGTAGAAAGCTCTAGACGTTCCCTTGTCGCTCTCCTTTGCCACTAAATTAGGTGATTCATGATGGTAGGTGGTGCATACATATGTACACAAATAGAGCTAATAAATACAATGACCAGCTGACGTCAAGTCCACTCATGGCAGTGGCCACTGACGTGAGAGCTTGCAGAGTGTCGACACAGGTTAAAGGTTAAATGTTTTATATAGTAGGTTATATAGGTATATATATAGTTGTGTATAGCCGTAAAGGAAGGTCCCCCTTTGCAGTGCTAATAAGTTCTTACCTGAGCTGACTGCTAATGAGTCGACATCATTACTTTCGTCCCATTCGGCCGTGCTTTCATCCTCAGGTACGGTGGTCACCGTCGTCTGAGATTCACTGTCAAACACAAAAACAAAGATTGCTATTAGAATTTTGTGTACACGTGCACAGTCAAAAATCAACCAATGTGTTCAAATAGGTTAACCTTTTCGAGACGGTGCTATAAATAGTTTTACATCTTTCTGAAAGTGTTAATTTGTAGTGTTGATACTTTTGAAAGTGTTAATTTCGTGTTTTGACCTTTCTAAAAGTGCTAATTTCTAGTTTTGATCTTTTTGAAAATGTTAATTTCTAGTTTTGATCTTTTTGAACTTTTTAGTTACTGGTTTTGAATGTTTTTTAAAATGTTATTATTTCTTGTTTTGATCTTTTTGAAAGTTTGAGTTACTGGTTTTGAATGTTTTTTAAAATGTTATCATTTCTAGTGTTAACCGTTTTAAAAAAGTTAATTTCTGGAAAAAGCACTTTTCTAAAGCATTCTTTTCACGGTTGCCCAGTTGCGAATAGGTTAAACCAATCAACTTTTTACATGTCGTTTTCAGAAATAGAAAGTACATTTGCATTTGAATTTGTGCCTAGCTAATTTTATCCCACATTTGTAGTCAGAACGTGTGTAATTTTCCTTTAAATTTTGTTGCCACTTGCATCGTTGCGTTGGAGAAGTAACATTGTTATATCAGAATGGTTTTGAGCAGGGACTAGGTATATGGACTTTGTACTTTGGACAAAATGGTTCCTCACCGACGATATAATGTATACATAAAATGACTAGAGGACATGCCCTTGTAGAAACCCCGACAAGATATCAGTACACAAAAGGCTTAGGACTAATGACGTGTTTTCTCAATGCCTGCCGCCCGTACATGAACGCTGCTCCTACTGGGACAAATGGCAGGCGGAACGTGATAAATTCATGTCTCAGTCCCTGCCCCATCAATCAAGAGAACAGTTAAAATGTTGTATCTGTTGAAAGAATCACGAGCACAAACTACCAGCAGGTCCCACACACACACACACACACACACACATTGTTCTATTATTCAGTCAGGAGGCCAATACACCCATGCAACCTGTTTAATGACGCAAGGTACACAAATCATAATTATGAATTACTTTGCAATTTCTCCTCTAACCAGCGATATACACTGACTGGGAGTGGAGGGCTATTTATAAAATATTTCCAAGTGATAAATCACTCCAAGCATTTTACTTTCTCCATGGCTCAGCCATCCCGCTTGAAAAAGTAGGCACTCCGAAAGACTACTGCGTCTCGAACTATTTTGGAGCCTTGCAAATATGATTCAAAAAGTAAAAGATGAAATAAGCCTTTAAAAAATACAATTTTTGGAATTTGTGTTTTCAAAATCAAAATCAAGTAGGTACCTACGTTTTAAAAAAAGTATTTTTAAAAGTGAGAAAACATTTTTACATAGTTTGTAGGGAATAATGCAACAACAGTTTTAAAATTCGAAACTAACGTTAGGAACTTATTCTATACAACGGACTTTCTATGACGTCATATATGCTAGGCCCCTACAGTTATACGTTGCATGTAGTAAGGAAAGGAAACGTGCTACAGATTGAGCTAATTAATTTGTTCCTGGCTTTTTTAATGGCGTGACGTGTGCCGCCTTCTTTCTTTCCCCCTTTTCCACCTACCCTCTTATTTACACAATTAGTTCCCACTAGTCTACAAGGCTCCTTGGCATGATAATTATAGTTTGCCTTTTTACTATTTACGATTTTTTTTAACTAAGGTTACGTACATTCCGATAGTAATACTGCCGAGGCGGACAGGGGAGCAACGCACCTATAATTTTCTTATAATATTAAAACACTGCGATATTTATTCAAAAATATTTAAGAAGCAAATCTGTGCATCCAGGATAATACGACTGGACTGTGTATCTGTCTATTATTATTAAATAAGTCAATTTGCTTCTTCACTCTGCCACTGCGGAGATAAAAGTTGAGCTCATCGTCATTAGCATTAGATTTGAGCGCAGTAGTAGTAATGCGTAATGAGTGCTTCACTGGCTTATGTAGGTAGATAGGTATATAGACCATCGAATTTCCGGTTTTTTAGTTTTGTTTTACTACACGACCGTATAGTTCACTCAAGGATAAAAATGTCAGTGTCACTTCAATATCAGATTCTTGAGGAAACTTGGGCACACGTCACTGCCAACAAATTACATGCGGGTGCGTAGCATTTGCGCATTAATTCTCAAGACATTTTAAACAGTCAATTCTTTCCCATACTTGTCTTCCACACAAGCATATAGAACGCAACACTATTTTTTTCCAAGGTACTGAATATATATGACTTCTACAGAGTGCTCTACTTCTATGTATATATATATATATAGAAATGTCAATAAATGCCCATGTGTATATATTGGCTATGTGACTATAGTGTATATATGTACCTATACCGAGTCAAAGTCAGTCCCAATTTGTTTTATACAAGTCGACTCGAAATTTAAATTGAGGAAAATCCTCTTAAGTATAAATTAAGCTTCAATCCCCTCTTGCTGTCTGTAGGTAGCCAGAGTCAATTCCAAACTACATGCATTAAATCCCCGCACTACATCTATGGCCATGGAGAAAGGATTGGGGACCATCCACAAACTACATTAGTATAAGATGGAACAAAAATATATAGAGGATCCTTTAATACACGGAAAGGTTTTTGGATTTAAAAACTTTTAAAAATCGTTGTAATAAATGACGCACCCTGAGATTTTTTGTTCCAAAAGCATTAGTAAAAATTTTACCGTCTTCTCAGCACAAATCAGATCAAGCTTTCTAGGTCCTCCGTAATTTTCACATTTCGAACCAACTAATTAAAGCTCAACGTTCAATTGTTGAGCAACTACCAGGTAGAGAGAGAGCATTCGGAATAACTTTATTTGTCATTTTTGAATTGTTTTTAGATCAGAATGTACAATGGGATGAAAAATATGCCATCGGCTTAGTCATACAGATACAGTCTTCTTGAATCGACGAAGACGAATATGTATGTTTTAGATGTCAAGGAATGTTATTAGAAACTTGTATGTATGCCTACGGATTATGTGGCTATACCTGAACAAACAAAGAATGCAGTGGTAATCAGCAATGGCTAAAGTCAATATGCATTGGCTCTGTATTCTGTATACTTGGGTAGATGTGTAAAAAAGGCATTTTTTTGGACTACCACAGTAAGTAAGGTAAGGCTTGAAATAAGGGAGCTAGATACATGCGTAATTGTAAGCGATGTACCTATCTATGTGTGTATGTATATACATATCAGTATGTACTTACATAGTGAGCAATGAGCACACAGATTTCCTTGAGCAAAAGAGTAATAATGCAATAATTCTACGGCCGCCTCCCCTATATTGATAGAGAAGAAACTTTCTCTGAGACGAGTACGCATAATGGAGGTAATAATATTGAGAATCGAGGATGTATCTATAGGTATCCGTATTTCTATGCACTACCATGCTAAGCTCTGGGAAAGTTTTGAGGGAAGAACAAGGAAGAAGGAAGAAGAAGATGAAGAAGAAGAGGAAGAAGTCAAGTCTGGAAGAGAGGCTCATGTCTGTAAAGCCTCTCTGCTAATACCTAAGCCATATTTACTTATTACAAGAGACTGGCAACATGGAGGAAAGAGAGCTTTACAATAATTCTCTTCATTATCTTCATCAGCCCAAATAGCTCCATTCTACTCCACTCTGGCATTGAGGGGCGTCCATAGATCGCGTTATCAGAGTGAGGGGGCATGCGGTCAAAAAGTTTCTATAGACCGAACGGTCAAAAAGAGGTATTTTCTCCAAAATTTCACTGTTTGCCCTTTTGCAACGTAATTTATGGGTGGCCCCCCACTTTCACCAGCCACAGAGCGCTTTGATGATGCTTCTCCTTTGGATCCTTTTCGTACTTCCTTCCCTTCAGTCCCATCCTGTTGCATAAGTAATTTCTCCCAGCGTCCCAAAGCAATAGATACGTACATATATGTACGGCAGAGCTCAAGTAAAAGCCAAAGCAAATGCAGAGTTCCTAGTAATGGACTGAAATATCATGGGCTAAGTAGCAATGTGGAGAAAGTCTACAGTTAAAATTGATTTAAGAACAAAATGAGAAAAATGAATGTCATGGTTTTGTAAACGGAATTTTAAATACTTCCAAAAGGTGATGGAGGCTTGTACACTAAAAATGGATTTCTGTGCATCCTTTTCATTAGAAAGTGAAAGGTAGTGAAAGTACCCTGAAAATTTTGATCTGAAAAAACTGCTTTCTTCCACTTTGCGTCTCAAGTCACGATCATTGCATACTTTGGTAACACATTCAACACTTTTATACCAGCGCAGTGTCCCTACTCAAAGTATAAAGGAAATATACTCCAATGCCCATTGGACTAGAACTACAGGTGAAAGTTTCCACTGACGATAAGCTAAACAGTTCAACATTTTCATGAATAAGTAAAGCTACGATGCGCGATGGTCTCATGGTGGAGAAAGAGAGAAGAATGTATCACAGCAGACCTTCAAGGGACCTTGCCATGGTTACGTCAACAGAAATCCATGTATGCATTTACTGGAGCTGTAAATATATTGTTTTGCCTTTTCTTTGTAAATGTCAAGAGTGAAATAATTTCAAATTTTAATAAGATAATGACGAATTTTAAAAGTAAATAGCTACATGCATATTTGCAGGTAATGCCATTGCAATTCATTGCCTTGCATGAAAAGAGTAAAAATATTTTCATGGAATTTTTGAGAAAGACTTTCTCCATTCAAAATTAAGATCTTGTGTGGGAAGGCCACGCTACTTCTACGACTATACTAGAATGAATACCATTATCCTTATGATTACCACCTCCACCGGTTGCCATTGACAGTATATATATATACAGAGGGTGAAAGTAACGTGTGTTTCTCATCCAATATTTTTAAAGCCACCTTCTATTCTCGTACTTTGTGCCCCACATTTTTGAGCACGGGGAGAATTATTGCTATTGTTCTACGATAGTAATGCATGGTGCAATAACGTGATCTATTTTCCTCCAAGGAGGGGCAGTAATTCATTACTGAGAAGTGAGGGAAGATAGGAGGAACGGTGTAGCATCGTCATAGATGGGAGAAATGATGCCTCGAGGTAAAACTAAAACTGTTTACATAAACAACATTTGACTTTGACTGTTTTTTTCTGTGTGCACGAGAGGCTTGTTTCAAAGTTGTTTGTTTGAATTTGTGTAGCACACACAGAGGCTGAAGGCCAGTAGAACCAATACAGGCAACCCTTCGGATCTACAGCCATGAGTTTCAAAGTGCAACTGTGCCTGGTATTTGCCTCTTCGGTGAAGGGATGGATCTATTGAGATATTTGGATTTTGGATGTGGGTTGTAAGGTTGTCGGGATAGTTTGTTCTTTTGAAACGTTTTGCCCTGAGCTAATTGTTTATTCCTGGAGAGTTGTGAGTGTATCTGATCCGATTAGCAGTACAAAGAATTAAATTGGATTTAGTATTGAATCACATCCAAGGTCTACAAAAATAAATGACGTGTGTGTGTGTGCGTGTGTGTGTGTTCCGTCCCAAACTTTTCCTAACCTCTCCCCCATAGGATTACATACGGCTCTTT
Source organism: Dicyrtoma fusca (assembly GCA_034695205.1). Taxonomy (NCBI): domain Eukaryota; kingdom Metazoa; phylum Arthropoda; class Collembola; order Symphypleona; family Dicyrtomidae; genus Dicyrtoma; species Dicyrtoma fusca. The sequence goes on along the minus strand of JAQFZC010004304.1, from coordinate 5,870 downwards.
CACTCTTTCGGGCACAGCAGCCAGTTAAACAAATATGTATGTACATACATAGACATTTTCTGGTCTGATTTGCCCCTTCCCACTCCACTGCAAACGTAAATGAGGGAGAAGGCTAAGTTTTCTTACTTCTACGTCAATGGCATACACTTACATACAAATGGCAGAGGAGGCAAACCAAAGGTGCGTGCGATAAAAAATTACCATCTACTTCCTGGATGATTAAAAAGAAAATGCGTCGTTTTGCTTCTACTGAACAAGGACGATGCCTACTACCTTAATAGCCGCTTAAGTTTCTTTTAAATGTGTTTTCATTTAATTCTATCAAGTAGCCTCTGTCTGAGCGTAATTATGTAGGGATATGACATATGGGAAGGGCTTCTCGGTTATCTTTCCGTAAGCCTCCGCTAAGCTCATTGATGTGAACGTGGGAGAGATAAAATCATGGTTTGTCTGTCTGCCTGTCTTTCTCTCTTACTTGCCAGTTTTTGTATGTTTCCGGTGGCTCGAGGGTCGTCCAGTAATGTCGGTGAAACAAATTGTATTTTGTATTTACCCCCAATCCACCGCCTTTCGCTACAAACCCATACATAACTAATTAATGGAATTTAGCTCCTCACGTCCTTCGTGGTTGAGCCCCTTTTAGAAAAGTTGCCACGTTCTTTCCCCTGCCCACGCAACTTCATCCTATAACCTGTCTGTCTTTGATGGTATTACTTCTAATTATATTACCCCCAGGATTATTAAACCCAAAACAGAAGTAATAGACTCACAAATAACTTGTGCTAATATCAGCTCTAATATCTGAAGGTACGGTACAAATATTAAAACAGTATTACTTTGGCAAAGCTACTCCTTTTTATTGCTCTTGTTCCCGAAAGTTGTGAATGAGTCAAATTTCTATTTCCATTTTTGTAAGTTCTGCTTAGGACGTATGTACGATGGTGAAAGTATATGGGAATACTTTGATGCTTGGGTTGTGCAGAGTATTTAATTAATACTCCAGGCCTTTGATTATATTCTTCGTTTGAATTATTGTTATTAGAATTAAACTGAAGAGAAAGCTGGAAGTGAAAGGACGGGCTTTTGTGGAAGGAGCGTAGGCAGTTGCCTACTATTAGTACAATGGACATTTCAAAAGTAAAATAAAACTTTTGAGATACAAAATTAATTCAGATTGTGTTGTAATTATAAATCAAGAGGAAGAGACCAATTACTTGTTGAATTTGTAGTGTGTGTTGCTGTTCAGAAAAGATTTATTAAAAAAATGTATAAGTGGGCTAAGACTAACTTGTCAGCGGCGGCGAAAGTGAGCTCGGCGGAATCACCGGAGGCATCCATAACTTTGCAGACTTCTTCAAAGGTTAAATTAGTTAGTTTGACACCATTCCAGGTGAGGACGATATCACTTCTTCGAATGCCAGCAAAATCCGCTCCACTTCCTGGCGTTACACGAGCGACCCGCGCCCGCAAGTTTCCTGGATTCCCTGGACTGCTGCAACCACCCACCACGCGGATCCCAAAGCCCCTCGCTGAAAAAAACACGGGTCATTGAGAAATACATACAAGAGATACATACACAGACCACTGAATCAATACATTCTCATTATTGTACACATTCTGTTAGTACATACACTACTTCTTTTGTGCACGGTCTTTTAGGTTTTTTAAAATTATACTCTCGTATCAAAGTATCCTGTGTAGTGCCTTTTTACCTATTCGGAACTGAGGAACCATAGAAAGAATGCTTTACAAAAGTGTTTAATTCTATAAATTAACTTTTTCAAAACGGTAAAAACTATTAAATGACACTTTCAAAACGCTCAAAACTAGTACATAACACTTTTTCAAAAAGGTCAAATCTAGAATATCCCCTTTTTAAAAAACATTCAAAACTAAGCGTATTAGCGTTTCGAAAAGGTTAGCATCTAAATACGTTAATTTTATCTATTGTTTGAGATAATTTTTAGTTTTGCCTAGTTTTAAAAGTAACTAACTATTTTTTTCTATTTTAAAAATCGTATAATGTCAGGTTTGCAGGTCTCCTGATACTATAGCAAAAATTATAGGAGCTCAAGGTGTCAATCTTTGTGGACTGGCAAGTGTTCTTCGTCCATAGGAAGGCATGAGAAAAGGAAGACGTTGTTCTAGTGAGTGGATAGAGCAAAAGGAAAGCATAGTGAACTAAGAGGCTATAAGAGCAATCCATAAAAATCAGGATAACAGTACAGTTTACATTTAGTCAATAGCCTTCCCTAGACCCCAGGGGATTATAAGGAGCGCCCTGGCAACTGCACAATGTCACATGAACCCACCGTCCTACATGGTATAACGTAGTGGTTAGAATACACCAGCCTATGACTAGAGTAGGTACTTGTTGGCTTTCTCATTGCTGACTTAAATTGGGTTTCCCTCATGTAATCTATACTAGCTGCCGTTTCGAGCTAGGAAAGACAGCAGATAGATTTCATTGCTTTAGACGCAAAAGGAAGAATTTCCAATGTTTATTTGTAAGGCTTGTTATTTTCATGTTTTGGAAAATGTACACAATTTTAAATTGAAATCAATTCTCATAATTCAAGAATTACTTATTCATGCATTTTAGAAAGTTGCAGAATACATTAAGAATACATGGAAGAAACCATAAGCTAAGATATGATTCAGCTTTCTCGTTTCTGAAGCGCTTTTTTGCTTCTTAAGGAGCTCTGCCTTGTCTCTTTCACTTTCTCTACTTTCTTCAGGGCCAGACTTTATCGTTTATTCTCATTTTTCTAATTTTCTACCCTACCACCACCAACACCACTGCTGCCGTCTCCATCAAGAACAACAAGGCCAGCTATCACTAACTTAGTTGTGTCACACATAACTTCTTTATTTTCTAAAGTCTCACCTTTCACTAGGCTACGTTGTTGGTCTACGACACGAAACCAAGGAAAAGTTTTCCTCTAATCCAAACTCCAGTCATGCCGTTCTCACGTCAGTTACAGACGTTATGTATTTCATACACTATACAACTACTAGTAAACATTTGAGGACCATAAATACCTACATATAATATATACATAGGTACATATGGTGTGCCAATGAGAATTATACACGTTGAGACGTAAAATGTAAATATCCCAGCAACAAGCTCTAACAATAAGAAGCAAAATGAAGAATATTTGGCCTAAGCGTGCCTTTTATACCACTACTCCTTCTAAAATATGAAAATAATAATTACATCTTAGCATGTTAAAATGAAAGTTCGTTTTTTAAAAACTCTTTTAAAATTAAACATACATACCTAGCATTGAGTGTAAATAAATCTTATCTGCTCAATTGATTATGTATGTGTGATACTCAGTACAAATTATGCCTGTAAGTGTTGATAGTTGTATACCTAGGCATGCAAAGGGAAAGTAGAGTGAAAGCGATAAGTTTGAATACGTATTTGTAACTCACTTTGATAGCCTCGGTCTTGAGGATCTCTCCGGAGACGCACAACTCTGGTACGGAAATCATTCCCTGCTTCATTAGATTGTCCTTTATTATTGTCTGAGGCAAAGGTCGTGGAGTCGACGTCATCTATAACTATTTTGATCGCTTCCCCGTCCGTGGATGAGCCTTGTCTTTTAATGGCTGGGGAGTCCTGAACGCATCCGGGCTGCTTCTTCAGATCAGGAGCGTCCGACGTGTCCAGGGAAGCACAGGATCGGGGTGTTTGGGGTGGTTTTGCCGTGGTATTGTAACTACAAAGATTCAATTCATACAATTTTATGTCCCAACAGTTACATTTTAAAATATTATACGAATCGTTCTCTAGAAAAGTTCTTTATTGCTGCCGCAAACCTACAGGGTGTTTTCACGTACTAGTAATCTAGGAGAAATGATGCCACCATGTAATGTCCACTGTGCTAGTGTTGCGTGCTTTGTGCGTATGAGCATCGCTAGCACTAAATATATGTAATTATTTTGGCTACAACATCCACAAGCAACACACACGCAACAGACACAGGCTGCACAATTACACCCAAAGAAAAATGAGTAAAACCACCCAGTGCGTACGTAGTCACGTGCATTCAACTTTGAAATACATCCGTAGCTGGGGGGGGGGGGGTCCAGGGGCTGGAAAATATTACAGGTAACTAATACCGATGATGAACGTAATATTTATTTCAAAATAAAGTCCCACACCGAATTGGTGTGGGTTATTTAAGTACAACTTAGAGAATTATTACAAGATTGGGTATTTACGGGTACTCAAAAATATTTCGTGTACAAAAAACCGCCAAGTTGTAGTATGATGTTATGACTGGGGGGCTCCAAGAAGGTGCGTAGTATGTCTAAAGTGCATTTGTAGACGCACAATACATTGGAGTACAAAGTGTAAAAAAAGTGAGCTGACTGAGGCTGACAAGTTTTTAGAGAATCTACGTCTGGGTTCACACATTACAAATTCCATTCACACACAAGTCATAAGGACAAAGCTCTTTGGTCAACGTCAGGAAAGCGACAACCACCCGCCACACACACTACGTGATATTTCACGGAGCTAAACTCAAAGCTACTGACGGTACCAGCACGCGTCTTCACATGCAAAATGTGGTAAGTGCCCACAGAGTGAGCTTTCTCCCACTGTCCCTCATTTCCTGTCAAAAACAATTTCTGCTTTCATAATTTTGAATCCTCCAAAAGAATATAATAATTATATTAAATATTATTTTTTGTATTGCATTTACATTTTTTCAATTCAAGTGTAGCTTAGTTATTAGGATTATCATTTATATTGGTAATAAACCAGGTTGATAGATACATACTTTCCAGATTCAATAGTGAAAAGAATTCTAAGTCTATCTGCAAGTCAAACTCGTCAGCAATACCACCTGCAATGGATTTAATATTGTGGATTTTTTACGACAAAATTTCTACGAGGTATACACTCAACCTAAGCCACTCCATCAATCTGTACACACTACGGAATATACAAAAACTACTTGCAAATTGTAGTTACTATGAAACCCAATTGACATTATGAATGACGGCAACAATTTTGTTTTGAAACGACAGCTGTCCGTCATTTCGAAGGGATTGCAGATATTTGGAGCGGTTTCAATGATTTTAACCATTATCTTCATAACTGTACTTTCTCCCTATAGCTTAACGTGTAAAAAAGATTAAACTAATATTTCACAATGTAACCCTAAATTTGACCCACACACGTTTTGAGCCTGGGATTTAGTGGCTGTAACGGGGTTCATTGAGTTTATGTATAGAATCCTCATTTGTTTGGAAATGCTTTGGAAGGAAAAGTTTTGATGAAAAATGAAACAAGGGGATTTTAAACCAAACAATCGCCTCACTGAGTAAATTGATGAGTAATTATTTTTCTAGAGTTTAACATAACGTCCCATTTCAATTCCCATAAAGTTCTGAATATTCATAGAAGGGAAAGCTCACTTTGGCTTTGACTTACGCTCTTGGCTTTTCATAATTTCCGTAGGTTTTAAGAGACAAACAGACAGACATGGAGACAGCGACAGGGTTTTAACTTGAAATCGTATTACTATGCAAAAATATGTAGATTATTATATAATAAACCACAAACAAAGCGAAACAGACTCACAACTCGTACACATCACATCATCGTCCAGGGTTAAGCGGTTTAACTCCAAAGCGGCGCTAATCCTACTCGTTTGGTGGAAAATGGAGAAAATGTTCTATTTAAATGTTTTAAAAGTTAGAAAGGTACTATTTGCTTTTTTGGAAAGCATGCACAAATGTGCTATTTACATGTCCTTGCACAGGGAATAGCCATTTACATGTTCTTAAAAACCTGAAAAAAGTTCCATTCACATATTTTCAAACATGTAAAAAATGTTTATATTTAACCT
>JAQFZC010004303.1:0-16469 GCA_034695205.1 Dicyrtoma fusca | reverse complement strand
ATACCTGGACCCGGGGGATTTTTTTTAAATGATTCTGACTTTGACACATCCTTTAATACTACCATGACAGATAATGCTGTGACCTCAATGACAAATAATGCACAGTATATTCCCCATAATAACAACAATAGTGCAAACAGTCGAGTGCGATTAAATGAGTCACAGCTAGAAAGACCGCAACCTCATGGACCGCCTGAAATTGCTTCGAAAAAACCGAAATTTTGAAATTGGATTATTGAAGTGTAAATACCTTGTATGTTCTATTTGTGTGTGTGTGTGCGGGAAAAGGCCGGGTGAACTGTGCCAGTAAAGGTTAAGCTATTTTTAAATACATAATATTACACGATGTGACAATAAAATATAATGGTCGTTTGTATTCGAAAGTATATCGACACTATTTTATAGTAAGTAATAAAATTGTAATAAATTATAAATACATTGTTTCCTTTCATTTCCCTCGCGCTTTTCGAATAGATTTCTGTTTCGGTAGTACATAGTTATTAGCGAATAATTCTGCACGATGTACAGTTGAATGTAAATGTGACATAATATGTTAATTACACATCTTTGCCTTTATTTAAAATACTCCAGTGTCAGTCAGTATTACATTGTTTATTGTGTCTTGTGGGTATGCAGAAAAATAAAGGTGATGAAATATAAATACCTGAGCACTCATACGTATAAATATGTATTGTGTTTGGAATTATACCTGCCTGTAGCTTTTGTATTTTGTAATAAAGAAAAAATACGAATTACGATTGGTTATCATTCAATTTCATGATTTGATCATGGCTTTTAGATTTTTAATGTAGGTCTGTGTGGGACTTTGGTGGTATAACATTTATAAATTGTGTATAAATTTTTATATAAATTTTTATATAAATGTATACGTACTAGGTAGGGTAGGTGCACGTAAATGTGATAGGCATTTAAATGTGATAGTGATAATTTCCTAATAGTACTAGGGAAGGGACTCGTTTTTAAACCGATTCCAGATTCCACTACAAACAGACAGTGAGTATTCTCAATGGCAGGTTGTATCCAAAATGAAACAGGCAGAAGATTCCATCCAATTTTTCTAACTAATAACGATAATTATCACATTTACGTGCACCTACCCTACTATTAAATTATTGGCTTTTCACTATTATCGATTTTAAATTAAATTGTATTATTTTACTAACCCCTGCCCTAAACCCAACGCATTTATTACTATAATTACGTTTTCAAGTAACATAGGACATAATTTATTAACATTTTCAATTCCCGGAAAAGTTTCTTAAATAATATGTAATAACATTTTTTCACCGTCCGGCTTTTTTGGGAACATTTTCTTCGTATATGTAGCAATATGAGCCATGCCTTCATAGTTGGGCTTAGGCAGAACATAATTTCTGCATGCCGAAAAAATCGTTTCTACTGCTCTGAGAAATTAGGAAAATATAAAATACTAAAAAGCAACCACTAAGTTGAATTTAAGGTCAGTTTTGCAGAGGGGAAAAATTATAAAAAGTAAATTCGTGATATTTAAAAATTAATTTTTAACTCTTTTCCTTCAAGCTACCATACACAATAAATACCTTTTTTCCTCTAATTTACGATACAAAAGTAAAAAAAAAAGCTATTTTCCTTTACACTCCGGCACACAAGAAAAAGAACACATCTCGTCGAAAGTCGAAACTGGACAAAACATTTAATCCTTTCATATAAATATAATCTACGATAGTACTTAGTATACACAAGGAAAAAAGAATTTTTCTTACACAAGCATGGTCAACTTTAATGTTTAAAGGGGTTACGTGATATGATACAAAATATGAATTTTGTTAACAGCTGTTATTTACAATGAGTTAAGGGATTAAAGTAACGATTAAATGACGAAAATTTACTATAGCTATGCTGCACTTTATGAAAACATTAATAGTTACCTAAATCACTTAAAAGCTCGTGAAAAATGACAGAAAAAAACTCAAAAAAAACATTTCCATTCCTACAGTCATAATTTATAATGTAGGGTGTGTAGGGTAATTTAATTGTGATACTTCATTTAAATATTAAAGTTAAAGCACAGTATCACAATTAGCCGCTATCACCATTACCCGCACGCACCCTTCCTAGCCTAAAATAGAATATTTCGTCAACGTACCGTCTCTGCTGCAGAACAATCTAGTTTAAATGCAGAAAATTGGGGTGAAAAATTGACGTTAGTAGGTATCTACTTTTACTTTAAAAATCCAAAAAAACTTATGATTAGTTGAAAGAGCATTGCAGATATAATATTTTGAAATTAAATTAAATTGTAGATAGCACTTTTTGCACGAATTTGAGAGCCCATAACTTCACTGCTGGTTTGCTGGTTTAGTTTGGCTCTGGCTCTGGCTCTGGTGGTTTATTCGGTTCTGGTTGAAATCAAAGTTTTTGGGAGTTTGGGAGCAGTGCTGTCCAAAATTTTCGCTAGTCTAGTCAAGTCTAGTCACGTCCAAAATCATAGGCAGCTAGTCTAGTCTAGTCAAGTCACAGTCATCTAGTCAAGTCAGGCTAGACTAGGGCAGCATTGGTTCTTTAGACCTTTCGGCTTTCGTACGTGTCTGCCAAAGTATAAAGTAAAGCACAGGGCGACCGGACGGACGGAGGCGATCAATACTTTGGCAGCGCAAGGAAATTACGTCACGAAGATTGCCGATTGACCAAATTCTTTCGGATTATTCGGATTTTGAATTTCTTCATTAATTCTTGATTGAGTGTTGTTGACTTTGACTTTGACTTTGTGGTGAGTGACTTTCTAATTTAATTAATATTATTAAATTATTACTATTATTTCATTCTGTTTAAAGGTTTTTAAGATTCAAGCTGAAGGTGGTTCAAGTTCAACGGAAGCTGACAAGTTTGAATTGAAGTTTTGAAATTGTTGGTTGTAATAAAAATAAAATTGTATTTGTGTGCGGCTGTTTTTGTATATTTTTGCATTTGTGCTTTTTGCAGTTGGTGTCTGGTTCTGCGTTGCTGTATTCATTCAGAGAGAGAGGCTGAAATAAAAGTAAAAAAAATCATACTTTTATTAAACATTAAAGGTAGAATTGCTCAATGAATATTGTAAATTGTATCTAACGATTAATTTATAAAATTTTAATTCAGTATCTACTTACATAGATGCTTGGTTCATAATTGATTCGCTGCAGTCAGCAGTCAGTTGTCAGTACAGCAGTCCGGAGATTATGGATCAATGGATTATATAATAAATTAATAACTATAGTCGATAGTATAGTATAATCTGTATTAAATGGATTATAACTGTGTGTTCGTTTAAAGAAATGACTTTCAACGTTAGTTACTTTAGTTTTAAGTTGTAAGTAGATAGGTTGTAATTGTAAGTTAGGGAAGTAATCTAGCCTAGGAATTAAGCATATCTATTCTATAACATATATATAAGCATAGTTTTAGTTTTAGCAGTCAAACTAGAAACTAGTCATAGCCACAACTAACTAACTGACTGTTGGCTGTTGACTGTTAGTTGTTAGTGCCGAGTAGACCAATACTCAGCAAGTTTTAGCACTTAATTATAATTTAAATAGAATAGTTAACAGTGCAGTGCAGTGGTAAATGTTGAATGTATTTTTACTGTAGTTAGGTATCAGTATCACGTTCAACTTACAGTATGCAGCATTGCTTGGGAACATTTTCTATGTTTTTGTGGGAATTTTGTGCAGAATTTTGCGTTGGTTCTACAATAATTATTATTAGATTAGACGAACTAGTAAAACAGACTGACTGTGTTTCATTCATATGTAATGTAATTTACAGACTTTTGACGTTGGACGGACGTAGACCTTCAGCCTTCAAGCAACCTTTTGTAGTTATTATTTAATGCATGTATCGTGTGGTGTTGGACCAGTTGGACGTACGTGATCTATGATTTATGAATGTTAATTAATGTATTTCTGTTGAATGTGGAGTTGTACAAAGGTACATCATAAGAGTATTCCAGAGTAGCTGACTTTTATATATAATTTATTAGATATTTTGTTTAAATGATTACGTACCTACCTTAGTAGTATGTAGCTTCTCGTCTCGTCCATCGTGATTTGGGGTCATTACGTGTAAAAGTTCTTTAAACATTTTATTATTTCCGTTTTTATTTCTTTTGTTATCGGCGATATACCTGTGTACATACAAGTTACAACTGCACATATGACATAGATAATGTATGGTTGTTGATGCTTTGGTATGACTACCGGCAATTAAATTAATTTTTTGTTTCATAATATGTACCTAATTGATAATCAGTAATCAGGAAAACACGAGCTTAGTGTACTGATTTGAAATGAAGTTAGGTAATTCTGATTATTGCTCCCGTCTATCCAGTTTGATGTTGTCAGTTTTGAATTTGATTGTGATTTTGTGATTTGTTACAACAATTAATTATTGCTATTGTACAACTTGTTTGGTTCTGAAAGTCAGTTTCATTTTACATTTTTACGATATGTATTCGAAACGCTGAATTGGATTGTTGAAAGGTTAAATTGTCAATTGTAATTAAAAAATAGCATATATCTACAATTAGCTTCCGCTGTGCTGTAGCGATGCATTTTTGTCTCATATCTTCTGAAACTAATGGATGAGTTCAAGAAACTACAATAATATTATTGCTAACCAATGTATGCAAGAAATAATGAACAAATACTTACGCTGTTTTTTTATATTTTTACTGTTTTGTACTTGTAGAAATGTCGCCCCGTACACCTGTCGAGGAGCCTGTCAAAACCTCTACATCGTCAGTGTCTGACACTGGTCAACCCCGAGTAAAAGAAATCCTCTTTGAAGGCTACTTTTATGACGTGACGGAGTGGGTAAAAAGGCATCCGGGTGGTCGCATCATCGAGTTTTACACGGAGAGTGGAGAGGATGCCACCCACGCCGTTCAGCAGTTTCATAATAGATCCACCAAAAAAGTCATGGCGATCATGAAGGTAATCGCAGTAATTCTGTTTTTAAACCGATAGGCTTCTTATAATATAGTTCATTAAAATAGGGCCGTCATTATAGATCAATAATGTACTGAATGACTCGACAGTATAACGAACTGAAATTATGAATCATTGTTTTTGTTACGACCCAGGTCATGTGAAAAAAGCTTACTTGTTGAAGATTGAAGGAAAATATTTAAAAATTTTGAATATTAATGATCTACGAATCATTTTTAGTTAATAAGTATTAACATTAGCTTGCAAGTATACTAATTTATCCTTTGTTTATATCAATCGCAGTCCCTGAAACGCCGTCCGGCCTCCGATGCAGAGTTGGGACTGGACTCTGAGACTTTAAAGAGGCATCGGGCCCTTACAGATGACTTTACCAAGCTGTACCGGGAACTGGAGTTGGAGGGCATGTTCAAGCCATCACCTAGTCACATTGCCTATCGTGTCATAGAGCTTCTTATCCTGGCAGCGGCGGGTATCTACATGATTCTGAGTGACTGTGCCCTGTGTCAAACACTGGGAGTCATTTCCTTCGCCTTGTTCCAGGGAAGATGCGGCTGGCTTCAGCATGAGAGTGGGCATCACTCCCTCACTGGGAATGCTAATGTTGATCGCTTCATTCAAGCTATTGTCTATGGTAAGTAACCAGGGACAGTACTGTGCATGATTTTCCTTTTTCTGAAAGTACGAGAACAAGTTTCGATAAATATTTTACAATTTTAAGGACGCATTTATTTAAGAAAGATTTTATAACTTGATTTTTTATTAGGTATGGGCGACGGAATGGCATCCTCATGGTGGTCTAGTCAACACAATCGTCATCATGCAATGCCTCAGCGAATTAAACGCGATGTGGATCTTGAAACTTTGCCTCTGCTTGCTTTCAATACTAAAGTTGTTCGAAATCCGAAGCACGGCAAAACTTTCTTTGTGCAAAATCAGGTGAGAAAAACTTTCACTTGTTTCCATGTCGCTTTAAAATCTAAGCTATTTTGAAGTTGCTTTTGTGATGCCTCCTTTTTTTTAGAAAGAATTTGTAAATAGATACTACACACTATTTAAAATTATGGTTATAGTCTTAGTAGGTAAAGGTAATAGTCTTAACGAGTTTATGTTGTTGACAGGCGGTGCTTTTCTTGGCCATTGACACACTCCTTGTGGCCACGATGTGGAAGATGTATTTACATCCCCGTTACGTGATCCACCGAGGAAGGTATCACGAACTCCTCTTCATGATCTTGCACTACTCCTTCGCCTACTACATTGGCTTCGTTCCCTACATCACCTCCGTCTGGCTCGCCTCCATCTACATCTTCGGCAACTTCTCCCTCTCACACACTCACCTCCCCGTGACCCAGGGACCCCTCCATTGGGTCGAGTATGCGTTCCTTCACACGCTGGACATTGACACGTCATTGTCCGTAGACTGGTGGATGGCGTATCTCAACTACCAGATTGAGCATCATCTCTTCCCAACCATGCCGCAGTTTCGCCATCGGCTCATACGACCAAGGGTCAAGGCTTTAGCTGAAAAGCATGGGATCCCCTACTACTGTACTTCGTATAGTGATGCTTGCTCCAAAACTTTCAACAATCTCAGCGAAGTTTCCAAACATCTGAAGCATCAGTAAATGAAACTTTTCAAAACTTACCAGTCTAGAAAATGAAAATTGAAGACATCTTTATCCTATAATCAAACGTGTTTGCAGGTGAAAGCACATTTTAAATTGGTTAAGTTAGAAAACGAACACTAAATTGAATACCTATACATCTCATATCTGCAGGGCAGGACAGTGCTGGTTCAAAACACGTAGTGATTAGCTTTTAATTTTAAATAGCTTTGTAATCTCTTTATTGGAAAGAATGCTCATTCGTTTCAGTTTATCAACTTTCACCTTCAGTATTACCAACATTTTATGTAAGTAGGTATTTACAATTTAGTTTCTAACCTCGATTTACAATTTGAAGGAATCAGATTCGAAATTGTTGAAAACAAATCGAATACTTGTAAGTTATTCGTTTTATTTCCTTTATGACTGCGTGGTATGAAATGAACACAGATTTGAATTCATTACAATTATTATTATTTAGTTTTCAATTTTTCAACCATTAATAATGTAGCATAATTTCACTAGCCAGTTACCTGTATTATTTAAGAACCTATTTGAGTAATATTATGAGATGTTTCAAGATGGAGTGGAGTCTATTGTAATGTGATTTAGAAATATAGAACATAGCATATTATATTGCAGATAAGATGTTCAGGCCATTGAAATAGCTGAGAATATGACGGAATTTCAAGAAAACAAAAAGCATAACTAATTCGAAAATACGAAATCATTTTTTCGAACCGGAACAATAATGTAGGTACATATATAAGAATATGTATACCTAATTAAATTGCTGTTGTACTGCTACTTGTAATTAATTTGTAATGGAATTTGTAATTTCGTTACGAAATATTGTTGTAGGTACTTACTTACATAAGTTATGTTGTTTATTATGCATTATGTGTCACTTTAGATATGTTGTACACACATGAATTTTTCCTGAGGTAACCTCTAAGAATTAGGAAAGTGTTTGTAACATAACCTTATAAGTACTTACTTACATATTATTTAACGTTTTATGTTGTTTAAAGTAACAACCTACCTTATGCTAATAATTAATTTTAGTAGTGCGGTAGGTACAAACCTGCCTATAATTGTCCTTGACATTGTTCCTAATAAGTTGCTGTAGAGGTTAATTAGTACAATTTGGTATGCTTACTGTAATCTGTTTAGCAGTAATTCAGTTAAAGTATAATTAAATAATTACTAATGGAGTATAGGTACTTAGGTAAATTGATTGTAATTTAGTTTAATTTTGTCTAACATTCAAATCTGCTGTTTTGAAATGACGTAATTAGCTGTGAATACGAGAGGTAACGTGAGTTAGATATTTAGAGATCGAATGTACGATTACGATACACCATGCTTATAATAACTAACTTGATAATATGATCTAGCCTTATAAATTAATCAATAATTAATACCAAACATTGAGTGTTTACTGTCTGAACGGAAAAGTATCTCACATTTAACAGAATTTGTAATTATGACGGAAATGTAATAACTAATTATAACTGAACTTGTGTAATTCGTATCAATGTCAATGGAATAAGTTGTGAACGATGTGAACACAATTTATTGAATACGGATGAATATAGTTAGTTAGCTGTTGTTTTTTATTCGTATCAGTCAATTCAGAATAAATACAAAAGATCAGAAACAAGGGACAGGAAATTTTTGGGGTTAAACAAACAAGTTAGGAATACTATACCAAATGCATAGTTAAGTACATAGCTATGCCTATAAGGAATTCTGTAGGTAATTATTTATAGTAATTGTGTGACTAATGACGATCTGTAACCTGTAACAACAGATCTTTAGATTAGAATAGGATTATTAATGTATTATTAAAACAGATAATTTACATGTACCTACATACAGTAAATTAATTATCCTACCTATAAGAAGGACATTGAATTACTGGTATCGACAAGTATATGTACATATAGTACTAGTAATTAAATTAACTTTGTCGATGTTGTTTTATCCTTTTATGAAAGTCAGGGGATCCTTTTAGTGATTCTGACTATGATCCAAGTTATTTAAAATTTGTGTGATATTGTTATTTATTATATTATTGTTTTTATTTTGATCCCACAATCCAACAGGACCGGTGTGTACTATCTTTTCTTTCATACAAAAGCGATTAATTGTTTCGGTGATATCAAATGGTGAAGTTATTCTTTATTATTAGTACACTCTCATTAGTTATGTAATTTTAGTGTGCCTAGCCGACGCATCAGTACCAGAATAGCGAGTATTCTTTTGATTAGTTTTTTTCTTCTACCCATAGCTGTATGCTTGGTAGGTACTCAAAATCCAAAACAGTAATTTTATGACTATTCAAATTTGTACGTTGTATTTGTAATATTATTTATAATATGTAACTAGGTATGTATATACGTAGGTAGATTACCTACTGTTAGCTCTAACTGCGTGCTTTGAATGTCATTTGTCAATTTGGAGTGGTTGACGTTGTTCGTTGTTTACGATTTCTTCGTTCATTGTTATTATTGGATATTTACGAAGGTTTAATCGGACTGATTTGCTGATGTCAAATTTTTTGAACTGTACCTGTAGCCTGTATAATAAATTACTGAACACCAGAGTTAAGTTAGGTACTCAGTACTTAAGATATACACCGACAATGTAATAATAATTCAAAAATATATTGTGGATTATTTAATAAATTCGCAGTTTTCTTTGTTCAATATTTGCATCAATGACTAAAAAGTTAATTTCGAATATTTCCATTGTAAGCAAAAGCATAAAAGATAAAATGTATTTACTGCTGGCACTTTAGACACTGCAATGCAACATGACTGATGACGTGATGACTCAGCTTTCTTTTTTAAGCTCAAATAATTTTATGTACACGAATTAATGTAATACGTTATGTTGTTGTGTAGCAGTTAATAATTTTTTTTACAAACGATTGGTTATTACCACATTATTTCGTTAGTGAATCCCTAGCAAATTAACTTGGTCTCTAGATGAGGCTTAATTTCAAAAACATTACCTAGTTTGAAATACAAAATTCTTATTAATACTAATTACTAATTACCTCTAGCATAATTCATTTTTCATTTTGAATTCATACTTATTTTTTACCGTGTTTACAGTCAAAGCGGCATAGACAGTATTTCCGTTATCAAGTATGCCTCCAGCTAACTGTGCCCCCCCCCTCCTCCTTTTTTTCTCTCAAGTGTCAAAGGTCAAAGGTTGAAATCGAACATGGAAATTCCAGGGTATAATAGTACCGGCAGCTTAAAATACTAAGCGATTTACAGTACCTATAGATAATATAAAACTTCCCCGATTTAACAAAATCCTGTGCCAGTTGACAGGGTTTTTCTGTTTGTGATTTGTGAGTGTACAAAAAAAACTTGTACACTCATGATCATGATCGTGACTAATGTAACAAAAATAAAACAGGTCAAAAAGATAACAAATACATAAACAGAATTTGATAAGGGCTGTTGTTGTTGTGTGTTGTGTGAATAGTGAATGGAAAGAAGTTTATCGTGAACCTTAAGAGCGCACGTATTTTCCTACAATTATACTACAATAATAAATAGGAACTATTTTTGTTGATCAGCAGCAGCAGAATGAAAGGCGAGTTCAAGGGTAGCTTTGATAACTTCAGTCGGTATTGACCATTCTATTCAGTATTCAGTTTTCAGAGTACCAAAGCTGTAATTAAATCAGTTTATATGTAAATCAATCGTTAAATAATTTATTTTTAGTACAAATATGTTGTATGTACAATTATTTAAAACGATGAATGAGATGTCAATGCAGGATGCACCAACCTTTTCCAGTTGGTAGGTAAAAATAGTTCGGTTTTGTATCTAATTTTGTATTGTAACTTCCTTTAATTTAGTGAATCAACCAAGGCTTGGGGCTGGGACTGGGACTGTCAAACTTCTGGGACATTTTTATTTCCTGAAATAACAATAAAGAGTGATTATTTGTAAGTGCTACTAATTTTAGTTTGGTTTAGTGAATTCAGTAATACTAATAAGTCATAAGTGATACCCTGTTAGAATAATTATAAAATAAATAATTCATTCGCCAATCTGGGTGTTAGGTGCTTAAAAAATAATAAATTAATCCCTCTATATATAATTTCGAAATGAAGTTTGTATACAAAATAAAACGACTAAAATCATCAATTATTTTCGTTTTACTGATCGCCCTAATTGTACTGGCAGTAATGCACACATTCGACAGTTTCCGGCTAACTAATACTGTGGCTAATAACAATAACACAACTAACTTAAAAAATGGTGAAAATTATAGCAAATTCCACCTTAAGCCCGATGCGAATAAAAATAAAGATTCAATACTGAAAGCTAATAACACTAAATTAGTTGAAACCGAGGCTCAAATAAGCAATCAAAAAATTCCAGGTCTTTTTAACGAAGGAAGTGACAGTGGAACAAGAAACCTACCAACAATTGCCAACACAAAAATTCAAAATGGTGACCAACTGTTGATGGAGAAGACCGCATCGACGTCAATACCGACTACCGCAAATCAAGGTTGGAGCAGTTTACAGGAAAAATTGGCCAAATCCCTTCAAGTTTTTAACGAACTTGGAAATCTGGAGGCGGCTGGGACTGGAACGAACTATTTTTTATTTTTTAATAAAATTAGTACTCTCAATTTAGACATTTCGACAGATACAAAGCTACGAAACACATTCACAAAAATCCAAGAGAAAAAAAAGGATCACGAGCGGAATTCAAAGTCAACAGTTCAGAATGTCAGGTTCGAATTTCGAATTTGCTGCATTTATACTTAAGTAATTAGTTTTGCTAATTAGTAATTAGTGTTAATTAATTTTGTAAGAAATAGTTGCATTTTTTAACATAACGTGTTGTTCGAATTGATTTCAGGAAACAGAAGAAGACGCCGATTAAGCTGGCATCCATTGCTTGTGGTGATCGAAGTTATCAGTTGGCAGTTATGTTGAAATCTGCCCTTTTATTTAGTCAAGATTCTGCACTGCATTCTATTATTTTTGTTGACCAAGATTCTTTGGTGAATGTGGCTGTAGAGGTAAACTAAATAAATTATTGATCAATTAATTAATTTATTAGTTGTTGAATGGTAGTTTATAGTTTATATAATTATAGTTGAGTATGGTATAGGAATTTATAATGTTTTTTCACATTATTTTCAGTTGCTGGAATTGAAATGGACGGCAGATGCACTGGCTTGGGATTTTACATTTGAAATCCATTTAGAATGGTTTCCTGAGATTGGTAGTGTAAAGTGGAAGGATATGTTTGCTAAATGTGCCACTGAACGTCTGTTTTTTCCAGTAATTATTTACCTAATTATTTCAAGTTCAATTAAGCGTGTTTTTAGAGCAATATTTATTTTAGTGCAAAATGTTTTGACCTCTTGCATTGCAGTACTTACTATCTGATGTGGAAACTTTGATTTTTCTTGATTTGGACATAATCATAGTTTCAAATCTAACGGAACTTTGGCTTCAAATACCGAATAAAATGAAAAATACTAAATTAGCTGCTCTAGCTCCAAATAATGAGCCTACAGCTAGTAGTTGGTATGACGGAAATGAAATCCCGCATTATGGACCTAAAGGTAAATATATCTAAAGCTAAATTTCTCAAATAGATAATTTGTTTATGAATTCAACTCTACTCCATTTTTTGAATGAGTTTGATTTCACTGATCATTTATTAGGCTGCTTAAGAATTATTTTTGTTAAGGCTTGAACGCTGGTGTAATGCTAATGAATTTAACACAAATGCGAGAATTTCATTTTGAAGAAAAGTCCATCGGAGCTCAAGCACTCTACGATGAACACATCAAACTGGCTGATCAAGATATTCTAAATATAATTTTTAGCGCTTTCCCAGGTACACTTTATTTATAAATAAGTTCATTGTTCGTGTAACTGATTGGCTAATTTTGCTCCTGTTTTTTGTGGGGCACAGCTTCGAACTATTTTAGTATTTATTTCATGTTGT
Source organism: Dicyrtoma fusca (assembly GCA_034695205.1). NCBI lineage: Eukaryota > Metazoa > Arthropoda > Collembola > Symphypleona > Dicyrtomidae > Dicyrtoma > Dicyrtoma fusca. The sequence goes on along the minus strand of JAQFZC010004303.1, from coordinate 3,878 downwards.
TCGTATGATTTTATAATTGTTTTAAGAGAGATTACTGGAGTTGGATTGTTCCTACAATTTTAATTGGGTTCACTGCGGGGGATCGATGCTGGGCTGCGTCAACGATGGAACGAAAGAAAACTTATGCTTTTGCCGTTCAGTGAAAAGCGATGGGGCTAAAATAGTTCATGGAAATGGAGGGACGTTTGGAAGCAATTTTGAGCATCATTTATTTCTACCCCAGATGTTCTCTGCATTTCAAAAGGTGCAAAATAACAAAAATTTGAGCATTATTTATAATTTTAGACAATATCTTAAACATTTATCTGTTTAAGTGACCATCATATATGTTTTTTTGTTGCCTTTCTTCCAGCTCGATCTAATGATGGATTCATACCTTTCAATGATTGCCAACTTAAAATCTAGCTTTAACAAGTTAAATCCCAGGCCTTGCTTCCCCCTGACGGCTGATTTACTGTATGGCAATGCTCAAGAATACTTGGCTAACTTGAAACAGTTTAAAACTCATTAGTAAAGTATTAATTCCTGTTTACTTCCGCTTAAAATAGTTTTTGTTAATTACATTTGCATAGTTTTACTATTTAGTTACAATGTAACCCAGTTCGTTACGTATTTATATACTTACCGTATATGCTCGATTAGAGCCCCTGGGGCTCTATTCCAAATTCCTGCATTGCCTTCTGCATAACACAATGCTATGTTATGGCAGAACCATGGAGGGGGGTCTTAGGGGTGGGGCTCTATTCGAGACTGGGGCTCTAATCGAGCATATACGGTAATAGCACTTATCAATACTATCCTTATTGTTAGTATAGGATGTAATGGTTGGTTTCTACATATGTAATTATGTCTATGTATGTAAATTTTTTTCACTTCTTTGCATTCAGCTGCATCTGTTTAAACAGTTTAAATTAACTTTTTGCAATGTATAAACAGCATACAAGTATTATTGATTACCTTATTTAAGTGCAAACACGATAGGAAACTATGTAGGCAGTTAATTATCGTATCGTAATAATTATGTGTCGAATAGCATCAACTTCCGGCAGACGTAATCCTAACCCTTCATTCAATAAAAGCTAAGGGCCAAGAGACAAAATATTGTGAAGGTAACGTATTTTGCCTCTTAACCGACGATATCCAAAAAACTTGGAACAAAAGTGGGAAAGTGTATTGAACTAGACATAATATTATTTGAATATAATAAATTAGATAAAATAAAAAATACCTACATAACTTTATTAGGTATATATGCTCTACAAAAACCATGAACTAAATTAGCAGCATAATTAATCCTTTATTGCCTTAATAGTACTTTGCTAGTAGTAGGAATTCAGTATACAAAGGAAGAGACAAAAATGGATAGTAAGAGTAAAAGATTGTAAAATCGATGTATTTGATTACACATCATAATAATTATTAATAGTTGGAATATTTTTGTACTAACAAAACAAAATTATGGGCAAGATAGATGTAATTACACACTGCTGTGTCCATCCGGTGGTTGTAGTTAAATGTCTGGAATGTCAAAAGTGTAAAATCTGCACTGTCAGTGATTCATGCAGATTCCTTGCGTACGTAATGTATTATAGCTTCAATACAATTAATTATTGCTTTTAATTGTAATGCATAATGCTTGCTACGGGACACAATTAGGACAATTACGTCTTACATAAAGAAATCATATGTACATACCAGCCATTTTTCTATTAGTTTAGCTAAATGCATATACGAATATATTTTTGTTGTATTGATTTTATGGTGACCCCAAGTATGAACTGCACACTGGACGGACGTGACGTGTTGACATTGTCCCTACCATTTTTGCTAGTTTGGGTGGGGCATTTTAAATGAATTCATTATTACTCGCATATGAACCTTACTTTTATCGGAATACAATCTTCCAATTTAAAGGAAATTAAAGTGCAAAGTGCAAAGTTTGCAAAATGGGACTGTCCAGCTGGGAAAAGATTGTTTGCCTAACAATCGTAAGTACACTACTTTTAGTATAACTTTTCATTAACACTTTTTTGGCAAAAGTATCTATGTAATAAATTATTGCTTCCACTAAATCTGTACATATTGTTTGTAGATAAATATAAGGGACATGAAAAGGTTTTATTTGATCTACAAATAAATCTTGCTCTTGAGGTTCCTGAATTATGCTCGATTAGCAAAATAATTATGCTTTTTAGTTTTCTCTTAAAAATTGCTTACTGTCATTTAAAAATTAATAATAGCTAATAATTTATAAAACAGACTGATAGTAATAATATGCTGTTTTTGTTTTTGGCACTCCCGGAATGTTTTTAGTTCATCCATAAAAGATTTATATCAACTATATTTGTGTGACTGCAAAATATGACAAATTGATTTTTTTCTAAAATGTATGGATTTCAGGTCGTTTCTTGGATTAACGTCAGTATGCTCGATTAGGCTTTATAAATTTTCACCATACTTTTTATGCTTTATATGCTTTTTGAAATTTTAGTTTCGTTTTTCAATATTTCGGTTGTACACTGTGGCGAAAGCTATAAACCTGGCAACCAGGGTAAAATTGATAATAATAATTTTTAATGCTTTTTGGGATGGTGTCCTTATATATAGTGAAAAAGTAAATATTCATTTGTTCCCATGAATTTAAAAGCCTGACCTTGCTTATAAGCTACTGGTCTTTTGCCTTTTTTTACGATTTACGGAATAGTAATAAGCCCTTAATTTATAAAAGCATTACTGCAAATTTGAAAATCAGTCATTTAAATTACTCTGTGATTTTTGTAGGGTGTCCTAAGCTGCTGCTTCTCATTTTGTTATGGATTTCCTGAAGGGACCAGCTATGCCAGTCCAGCATCGCCAGTGGCTTCTCCAGTTTCCGCTGCGTATCCAGGGCATAACGCAAGCAAGTATGAGCCGCCATCTTCTTCTTATACTCCGCCAGCGGCGCCAGTTGCATACGCCCCACCCCCAAGTCATCCAGTGGCTCCACCCCCGGCGCCGTATAGCCCAGTAACTCACGTGACCTACCCACCTGTGACCAAACAAATTCGAGCCCCCTACACGCCTGCGCCCTACGTGCCTACACTAGCTCCATCCATACAATATCCCATGCCAGAAGACACCCAAGCCTACGATGCCCCACCCCCTCATCACCCTCCCTACGAGTCTCCATCAAAATCTGACTACACAGCAAGTGACTCCTCCCCATATGATACAGAACTGCCTGTGGATGACCTTGAGGATGACACTTACAATCCTGAGGATGATAATCCTTCCATCAGCTCTTACCACCACAATTATCCCCACGAAGACTCCGTTGTTCACCATGAAAAACCCCTCATTCATCCCTACAACCCATCCATGCCCTTCTACGAGCTCGTCCTGCCAACCCACGACCACGACCATGAATCCCAGTACAAGGAAAATTATCATCCCAAAGAATCATCGTACGACGATAAGTACGATGAGAAAGAGCCATCTTACGATGACAAGTATGACAAAAAAGACTCATATGACGGTGAGTACAACAAAGACGAGTCGTACGGCGATAAGTACCACGAGAAGGAACCGTACGATGATAAATACCACGAGAAGGAACCGTACGATGATAAGTACCACGGAAAAGAGCCATACGACGATAAATATCACGAAAAGGAACCGTACGACGATAAATACTATGAAAAAGAGTCGTATGACCATAAACACCACGAAAAGGAACCGTACAACGACAAATATCACGAAAAGGAATCGCACGACGACAAATATCACGAAAAGGAATCGTACGACGACAAGTATCACGAGAAGGAACCGTACGACGATAAGTACCACGAAAAAGAGCCCTACGACGATAAGTATCACAAAAAGGAACCGTACGACGATAA
>JAQFZC010004302.1:0-16472 GCA_034695205.1 Dicyrtoma fusca | reverse complement strand
CCTACACACATTTTACATTTCTATCTAATTCGACTACAGTTTCGTTGCTGCTACTTCGTACCATTTTATCGATTTTATTTATACCTCCTATAAAGCGATGCTAAAATTCCTGCTTTTTAAATGGTTTGTGTGGATTCAAATTGAAATTGAAGGGAACGGTACTCTTTATTTATTGTAAAGTCATGTCAGTGGCAAACACTTTATGTATGGTCGGCACTCCGTTTATTATTTATAGGTATTAGATAGCTTTTACATAGGTATGTTGTACTCTGAGCATTTAAACGTCAAATTCTTTTATGCTCTCAATGATTTTTAAATGCACAGCTAAAAAACCATTATTTCGCTAACGTAGGTACCTTTATACTGTAAATATGTTTTCTTTAAATCGTGCAATCAAAAATTCTTACTACAACCAAAAAATCTGGAGCCGCTCAATTGAATTTAAGCCCATTTGCATAGTACATACCTAATTGAAAACGGAAAACAAAACAACCAGGGAACAAAAACTAAATACGCGTAGAAAAAGATGGTGAGCGAATTTTGAAATTTGAAACCCCAACATTAAAGTGATACTAAAGCATATAATTATAAAATGCACATTCCTATATAATATAGGAGTATTTTTTTGTTGCCAATTTTGAAAACGTGAGGCATCTCAGTCCACAATTTTATAGTCTTAAAGGTATTTGTAAATTGTTGACGTTTCCCTCCCCTTCAGTATGTATGTTTTGGAATTTTGAAGCGAAAAAGTAATAACACCCATCATTGCGCTGTGCAATCTACCAAAAAAGGTATAATTACTGAAGATCCATGATTACAATCCAACATGACAAAAGCATCCTTGTATAAGACACACCGTGGAACCGACACACTATGTATTCCTATTGGTATGAAGGATATAGTAATGAGAGAGGACGGCGAAGGTCACTGAAGGGAAAGTGAGAGCTTGTGACGCTCCATATTAACCGGACTGTCATAAATTAATAATAATCCATTATAAAAATAATTACTTGGCGCTATACTAATTTTGATTTTTCCCAAAGAGGATTATTATTATTAGTACTTATAGGAATATGAGGTTCCATCTTATATGCAATTTGCAATGTACCTACGGATTTTATTTTCAAGGATCGAGATACAAAAATGTTGTGACTTGCTATCTGAAAAATATTTACCTATGAGTACTTACACTCCTGTAGCCCATCGTTAGCTTCACATAATACTCATTTATCAAATCCCATCTGGCATATTTGTAAATAATTATACACGAGTATCTCTCAGCCTTCCACGAGTTTGCTTATATTTTTCTGGCAGATTATTTTCTTAGGATCGGAAAGGCAATCAATCCTCTAGTTTTTTTTGCACTCAAAAATTTTTAAAGCACAATTATTTTAAGTTGCACATTACTGGATTGAAAACAGATTTAAAAGTTTACTTTTACAAGTGAACGCATCTAAAATAGCAAATCTCACTCGTGTAGTGCCATGCCCAGTTTTTAAAGGTTAATGTCAGTCGAATCAAAATATTGCATAATGTGATGCATAAATTCTTCCCATCATCCCTTGCGAGGTATTGTGTTAGTTTTGAAAGGAAACATTGCATTCTAGTCTTGTCTTGTGCAAAACGGTCAGCAAGTGAAGCACATGAAATATTGCAGAGTACATATTTGCCTTTGTTGATTGAAAGAAGAAACAATGCTAATGATTCGCACTTTATTACACTCCCCATGATTAACATCAAATTAGGCTAAAGTAATTATTACTCTCTACCGATTAGTAAATGGGCTATTAATGTCATAAGTATTCTTACTAGTTAGAAAGAGAATCTCATAGAGAATGGATTGGGCATGACCCTACCGCAAAATTAGGATTTGAAGCAGGTTCGATAGAGCTGACGGCTGATGAATAAAGGTAAATCCTTACTGTTGAAAACATAGACGTTGATAAAGTGTGAGACACTCAGCGGAGGATTCGTTAGTAATGCGTAGAGAGTGCTTCATCTTCTTGGAACTTGGAAGGCGAGGGAAAAAGTTTGTGTGTTTGTGTGTGAAGGAAAGATGTATGTATACTCTGGGACTGGGATTGGGACTCGGATTCCACTCCGATTCTGGAAGCTGGTCAGTGAAAATAAATTTCAAACTTGTGGGGATGAGCAGTCCTTATATGTATAGGAACACTGACATTGAAAAGGGAAGCAAGCCTGGAAAATCGAGCCTCTCCGTGTTGCCTTAACCTTTTCGAAACGCTAATATACTTAGTTTTTGAAAAAGGGGAATTTCTAGTTTTAAACATTTGAAAACGGTAATTTTTAGTTTTCTGACCTTTTGAAAAGTGTTATTTACTAGTTTTGACATTTTTGAAAAGTGTTATTTACTAGTTTTGACCTTTTCGAAAAGTGTTATTTACTAGTTTTGACCTTTTTGACAAGTGTTATTTACTAGTTTTGGCCTTTTTGACAAGTGTTATTTACTAGTTTTGGCCTTTTTGAAAAGTGTTATGTACTACTTTTGACCATTTTGAAAAAGTTAATTTATAGAATTAAACACTTGTGTAAAGCATTCATTCCATGGTTCCCCAGTTCCGAATAGGTTAACTTTAAAGGAAGCAGCCGTAACAGACGATCCATGAATTCAAACTCAAACTCAAGGCTTGAGTAACACAAAGTCTAAATTGAACAATCCAAGGAAATTTCAGGTTTCCACAATGCAATGCAATGCAATGCAATGACGCTGAGGTCCCACGTAATCTCTGTGTAGAGGAGAAAAAGGTGAGATCAATCAAGCCTCCCAATAATCTGCCGACATGAACTGATTTATATTCCAGCCAGGACTCTGTTCACAGATAAACAAGGCGAAAGATAAGAATAAAATTACTGTGAGACACTTCACTATCAGTCCAGGCTCATATATTTGTTTTCTCATCGCGCTTCTTCAGTCTCTTCCGAAGGTTGTAATGGAGACTCTCGCATCTTAGGCATGCATTGACATATGTATCTAGATCTGAGTACTTTATATTCTTGAATGCAAGTTATCCATGTATATATATTTTGAACCACAGAATTTTATTATGACAGTACGGCAGAGTGTTGAATATCCACCCATTTTCTGGAGGGATGAATGAAATATCAAAAAACGGAGGGAGATTTAATGAACCAGATATGTATTATATAGTGGTGTGAAATTTTGGTTGCACTCTGAATGCTAAAAACAAGAGAATAATTTTAATGTGAAACCCTTGTTATATGTCTTTACACAACTTGAACTTTCTGAGCTTCTTCAGTTTCTTTTGTAATAAAACCTCTGGATGGGTAACTGCTTTGCCTTGTTTGTTGGAAAATGGACTATTGATTAAAAAATAAAAATTTTATATTTCTACCCCTCTCTTGCCCTTTCTGATTCGTGGTTTAACTACGCACACAATTTCCAAAGAACCCACCAAATAAAATGAAATACAATGACCCCTACTTAACCTTTTTGAAACGGAGATTTATCTAGTTTTGCATGATTTTGAAAATGGTAATTTCTAGTTTTGACCTTTTTGAAAAGGTTTACATATTTCTTGTGGTGAGCTTTTTGAAAGTAGTAGATACTAGTGTATTTGACTTTTTTAAAAAAGGTAATTTCTAATTTATTTCACCTTTTTGAAAAAGCCGATTTTTAGTTTATTTCGTCTTTTTAAAAAAACTAATTTCTAATTTTTTCGCCTTTTAAAAAAAGCTAGATTTCTAGTTTTAACCTTTTTCAAAAAGTTAATTTGTAGAATAGTTTTTTAGAGTCACAATCTCTGGTTTCCCGGTTCCCAAGAGGTTAAACGGTTGTACTGACGACAGTAACATTGTAAAGAAGGGCTACAGTTACCATAATTGTTTGAACAACTCCGTGTCCTGCCAAAATCCCAGCCTTGAAGCTGGGCTAGCTTTCTGTAGTACACATGACAGCCCGAGATCCTACGTGAGCGCTGGCTGAGCTGAACGAAGGAGTACCAGGAACAGGAATGATTTTTTGTAAGGAAAAAAATGACTCCTGTCAACATTGTGCTTCCAATCTTGACTCTTACTACCCTTTACAGTCCTGAATAATAACATTTTACACCATGGAGATATATTACAGCCACCTTTCAGTCCGGATTTTCTCCTTTAGTCAATACTTTCTCTGGATGAATGCAAATCATAAATCATATTGCCTTACCTCACCACCGTCTCACTGACTGGGGAAATGTCATTCATGCTGACTGAGGGAGAAAAGAGGGAATCTTGGTTAAAATCTAGGCTTTATTTGCGATATTTAGTGAGACACTACGGACAATGTAACTACACACATACATACACGTAGCACCATTTTACTCGTACAGTGCCGAAATATTTCCTAGTTTTCCCCCCTCTGTCTGTACTTTAGAGGGATTGCAAGAGGATTTAAAACTGGAACCAAAGTTGAGCAGTAAAATTTAAGGGAATATTTGCAAACAAATTGGTAGCAATATGACATGAGGCTTAACTCTTAGAGGTTATATGATGTCATGCCGGAAGTAATTGTCCCCGCAGACTTCCCATTACCCAGTTTTAGTTAAATTATGATCCTTGAACATTGAGAGCCTTCCATTAACTGCAGACCTGCATTTGAAAAGACATAAAGAAAGCTGGAGAAGTCTACTCAACCACATTGCTTTAAATATGCCAGAAACAATTCAAGGAAATAGATTGAACATTGACTGAAACATTTGCAGAAATAATGATGTTTGTACTATGTACGTTGAGCTCCGGAGTCCCAGCTCTCTCACGCTAAAATGGTTCCCGCACTACCGTCAAGTTATTTCCCTACTAATCGTCAGGAGCGGTACGTTACCGAGGAACTCAATGGAACAGTTCCGCTCCCCTAAAAACCTACAATTGGTATTTATCTGTAAGTATGTATTTTGTATACGGATATATGTATGCATCTCGAACAACTCCATAGAAAGTTGGCTCTCTAGGATTTTCTTCGGAGGCCTAAAATGTAGAAAACTCCATAGGGATTAAGTCGTTGGTGGATATTCAACTCGAGTAAAAACGGCAATAAATCTAAAGGAATCCTCAACTCTAAGAAATCTACTTTGCAACTTTACAATCTTTTATGCATATCCTGGGAAAATCATTATCAGTCTAGTGCTTTTGAGTGAATCCATACATTACACTACGCAGGAACACACATCACTTTGAATTGAAACCAATTGCAACTTCTACAAAACTTGTACAAATTGACACACACAAAATATTAGTTAGTACATACATGACAGTGCTATTTTAATTTTCTCATGGAGCTTTACAACAGCATTACAGAATTAACGTCATTTAATCTAATTAACTTTTGCCTGCGTGCCTGGTCTCGTTGAGGTTCTATCCAAAATATAAAATCTTTTGTTCACATCACAACCTGATAGTATGAACTCAGTAATAAATAATAATAGTGACAGTCTATCCCTCAGCGATGGGTTTCAGAGCCCCAATCACTCGAGGGGAACCTCATCGGCCAGAGGGATTTTTAGCCCTGCTGCCCTGGAAGCCTCACAAAAGTTAAATACACATTATTCTGATCTATGAAGCTCCAGTCCCTGGCATCCTTTATAGGGAACTAACAAGGAGCATAAATATATTGTGATGAGATAATTATTTGGATAGGTAATAGGTAACGTGTATCAGTTGCATTTGAAGGATTATTGTGGGGGAAATGGTGTGCCACACGGAAACTATTGAGTTGAGAGTTGAGACCCGCCTCCGCCTCCTTCGATGATTCTCATATAAATCAGAAAGGCACAATAAGCATCGGTAGTAGAGAGTTTAAGCGTATTAATAAAATAGTAGAGTAGCAGTTTATCGGAACAATCATGCAAGTTGGTAGAACCGGTAGAACACAGTCGACTGAATTTATTTTGGAATGCACCCTTGTAGTTAGTCGTTGTTTTAGTTGGCTGTCTTCAAAGTTAGAACCATTCGACTACTGTAGTGAAGAGAACCTTGAAGCTCCTATTATTTTGACTCCACATTAATAATATCATTGTCTATCCTGTTGTCTTTTATTTATTTACTTAAGAACACGCACACGATGAGCTGCCACTGTGTGTGTACGAATGCCGTGGCTGAAGTAGGAGCGGATCGTGCTTAATAGTAGTGGAGGAGACAATATTATCTGTAAGTACTGGAGACTGGAGAGAGAGAGAGAGAGTCGAACCAATAAAGTGCTTCAGCTATTATGCGATCAATATTTACAGGCAGTTTATTTCGTACTTAAAAATGTCTACAGGGGCTGATATCAAACACGTGGTGCAATGCAAATAGCAAAATGACAAACAAATGTAGAGGCTGAATACCTAAGCTAAACTGATAAGGGGGAATAAGTGGGCATGTTTATTTGTTTGAGAGTCCTATCCCGGACTGTGTGAGGGAAGGAAAGCTCGCCTACGCCACACGGCCGTCTCCACTTTTAAATTGCTACAAAATGATATAAAAAGTGGGAAAATGTGAGGACGCTTGCCCATGTTTTTTCCAAATATCCATTCTAATTACGTCTGTTGCCGTCATAATATTAAATGTTTATGATGCACCCATTCTTTCACACCGAAAGGAAGGTAAAGAAGATAATGGTGCATATAGATGCCTAATTATATGAGACAATGTGTGGGCGTGCATAAGTGTAGGGGAGAGGAGGGTAGACAGAGCGGGCATCAGATCTTGAGGTGTAATCACAAAAAACGAATGCTAATACATAAATTAACCTTTTTTAAACGGGGATATATCTAGTTTTCTATGATTTTGAAAATGGATATTTCTAGTTCTGATCTTTTCAAAAATGGATATTTCTAGTGTTGACCTTTTTAAAAAGGTTAGTTTCAAGTTTTGACTGTTTTGAAAGTACTAAATACTAGTATACTTGACTTTTTAAAAAAGGTAACTTCTAATTTATTTCGCCTTTTTAAAAAAGGTAACTTCTAATTTATTTCGCCTTTTTAAAAAAGCTAGATTCTAATATTTCGACTTTTAAAAAAAGCTAGTTTCTAGTTTTAGCCTTTTTCAAAAAGTTGTAATTTGCAGAATAAACAGTTTTGTAAAGCCACATTCCGTGATTTCCCAGCTCCGAAGACGTTAGAAAAGTTTTTGTTAGATTTTATTCATTTTTTGATTCAAAAATCTCCAGGTACGACGTTTTCTGTCTCTATTTATTGAAAAACACTAACAAAATAGGTAAAAATTGTCGACTTGCTCTATATTTTTACTTCTTACTCTCAAAAATCGTCTTTGCTGGTGAAATAATAGTTACATGCATTAATTAACTTCATTACTATTTACTGTAGTGATTACTATTACCATTCCTGATTTCTGAATTTTGTTAGACCATCATTTTACCCCCGTGTACCCGATTAGTTTAGGTACCTTCTTGGTTCCATTTAGTACTCGAAGCACTCCTTAAGTAACTGCAACCACTCAGCTTAATTCTTGACTACCTAGGCAAGAAGACCACCAAATTAAATTATAAATTGTGCATATGTGCTTTGTATTGAAATAGTATACATTTGACGCTTTAAGGCTGGAATTAATGCTTGACTTTCTATGTAGGTACTACTGTATATACGTGAAGACGTTAAGAGGGTTGAAGACGTTGCTCAAGCGGAAAAGACGGGAAAGCAAAACTTCTGGTTCCGATATATAATGTCTGCCATTCCCTTAATTGACTAAAGCTTGACAAAGTCATGAGTAATTATAATTCCGCGCTGTTTAAAACGCAAAGGAAATCTACTTCCATTATTCGTAATTTGATTTCAACTTTTGAAAACTATTTTGAGAAGACATATATAATTGTCAAATGTTTCTAGTTATTATTAGAATGAGAAGTATTGAGTTACGCATGTATGTAGGCCCACACTATTTTAGGATCACTCTGGTGATTAATTTTAGCTCCCTACATATATATTGTAAAGGGTTATAATAGGATTTGTGTCTCGGATGAAGTTTAGACATGGAGTTTTAAATTAAGTACATTAATTTTTCTATTTCTAGGTCAAATTTTTATACGAAATTACTATTTGCTTTATGTAAGAGAAGGCATGTAATTTATACTTCTCTCTGGACCACTTGATGTGTTTGCCTCAAAGACCAATAAATACATTACATCCAGCTGGTAGATTGTGTTTACCTTTGGGATATTTTTATGTAATGTTATTGTTACATTATATTCCTCATGTTAGGTTGTTTTCCGATTTCTAAATACATACTTCCATGGTTAGCTCGGTCCCTTCGTCTTTCGTGTAGGGAAACATCCTTGCCACCCACAATCCGTCCTTCCAGCTTCGCAAAGGTCGTTATACTTTGGGTTTCGGTCTGGTCTGGTGTCCTCCGTGGTTGGGTCAAGAGTATTTAACTGTTTTCATCCATACTGCGTTCTCTGCCAAAATTTTAGACAAACTATTATTTTGCGCGTACATACTTAATTACTACAATAAGTCTTACTAGTTAGTGTAACAGCAAAAATAACCCAAGTCCAATGTGAACTCATTGGACTTCGGTCATTCTGTAGTGAGAATTGTTTTCGTACACCTGCAACCTGTGATTGTAAGATCTATTAGATATCTCCTTGCTTATTCTATTTAGGTTTCTACTTTTGTTACATTTTGTGAGAAAATCGCAAAAAATGTGGTTTCGAAAATCAAAATTTTGTTTGAAGCTCAAGTGCGTGTATTGTCTCACACGTGGAACCAAAACTTGTCCAAAATGTATATATATAAAACTGCCAAATAATATCTAGCAAATCAGAAGCATCTACAATCTAGATTTGCAGCTAAATCTGTTGGCTTTCGGCATAACCACTTTTAGGACCGATTTGGAATTATACGATTTTTATGAATTCTTTTATTTGACACGATTACAGAATGTCCTTAACACAGTTTTATACAACAACTGCTATTATTTTTTGTCAACAGCTGATGTCTGGCAAGCATTTTTGTATTGTATTACATAGCTGAACGCCTGCATGGTAAAGAGATAGCGTGCTGAATCTCGAACAATAACAATTACCGTGAACCTTGTCTTCAGAAATAGGTTGACAGTAAGAGAGGCACAACATTTAAAAAAGTATTAATTGCTTAAGACACGATAAAAATAGAATCTTAACTGAACTCACATGTTGATCAATTAATACTAATGGACTCTATATAACTATAACTGTATAACTCCTGGTGTTATAATAATTCCACGTGGGTTAGTACTGTTAGTAGAGCAAAAATGCAACAGCAGCTCAGGGGAGGGGGGGGGGAGAATAATTCGTCATTTACGGTCATTGATAATGCCTTGAACACTTTCGGGCGTTTCTTAACTCAACCCGTCGAGAGCATTCCAATGACGTAACGTATATAAGCTGGGTTAGCTCAATGTTTCCCTTTTTTTAACCTGTAAACTACGGTAAGAAATAGAAAGTAGAAACTATCATTAGTCGTTCCATGTTTGCTAACTCAGCTTCATATGAAAACGAATACCGTAAAGCTTCGAAAGACGGCCGGTCTCAAAAGATGGCCGGTCTCTAAAGATAGCCGGGTCTTTAACGTTGGCCAGTATACAAAAATCGGGGGGGTTAGGGCAAATTTTTCAAAAGATAGCCGGGGCTATCTTTCGAAGCTTTACGGTATTACACTTAAACCATGTTCATATTTTCTTTCATTCTTCTGTAAATTAATGCCAGCATTCTTGCACGTACATCAGCTTAAAACTTCCTCAACAATTTGAATGAATGCAAATTTAAAAGGAATGTTAACGCCAATTAAAATTAATTGGCGATTTTAAAGTGAAATGTACATAAATAGAAAAGCTTATCAGCATTGTATAGCTCCAATGCAATGCTCTTATTACAACAAATCTAAGTTTGTTGTAATAATCACGGCAGACGTCTAGCCGCTTGTGTTATCTGTCAGGATTTTCCGATTTTCCTCTTGTGTAATGCTTATTGGTCTTGCATACCCTTTCACTTACATTACATTGCATTGCTAGGAGAATCCATTTGGTTGTGGCAATATAAACAAAAACCAGTTCCAGACTTTACTTTTGTTTTTCGTGGATTAGTTGCTTTTAAATGTAAAAATTTGGCCTATCAGCTGTTTTAAGATCTCTGTCAGTAATTGCCCTCTTCATCCTACCTTTGCCTACAAGAACAGCACCAATTTTTGCATAGAACTGAAAGCCTTACGAGTTAGTAGTGAACGCAGAAGACTGATTCTATAGAGGTGGTAGACACTTTAGACATCTGCTAAAGTCAAATGTTGTGCAATTTGTATTACAAGATGGATTCTACAATCAAGTAGACGAATGAATTTTACAATAGTTATAAAAAAGCTTCTGGTTTTATTGTATCAATAACTTGTGCCTTAAGTTTGCATAGCAGTCATTTCTTACAGCAATAAAAAAAAAGATGCCGATTAACCTTACACCACACAGACACAGTGAAATCTTGTTTAAATATGATGTAGTGATCGAATTGCAGAAAAATCTACGTAGATCACGTTATATAGGCATATCAACAATTAAATTTGTCCGAATAAGTGTAAGCTACTACGAATAAACATTAAATTTTAGGCTCAGCAGTTGTACATCACTTCATCACATCTAGTATGTATTATTTTAGTTCGTAAAGTGTTCCAGTTGAAGTAGTACGAAAACTTCATCGATACCCTGGGGAACGGGAAAGCATTCCAGAAAACAAATTTCCTCGAATATACATGTAAGTATGCATCCGAGTCTTTCAACGAGTTTGACACTCCAGTCTAAAAATAAGTGCCTATAGGAACCGATATACCTATACAAACTATGCAGGTAACAGAGGGACTGTACGGTTTATTATGGTGGTGATCTCACATGGCATCTACGCACCAAAAAAGTGTGTACCACACATATCTTTGCATTCCATTTTTAATCTTGCCGTAGAATATTACTGTGTATGCTTGTATCGTTCATGCATCTTCATGTATTACAAGTTAGTGGTTCGTTTTTTTACATGATTCACCTGATGATAGTGTTTCGCCTTGTACTGCAGGAAAAAATTGAAGTTAAAGGAGATGCTCACTCGTTCGAGTTAATTTTGGCTCTAATGATGCTTCCTCTTGATTGCATCTGGTAAAAAAAAAACTAGAACCATTGGAATGTAATATGAAGTGACATGTACTCGTAACTACTGCACACGCACCTCGTAACTTTGTGTATGAACCTGCCTGCTGATCATCATATCGGTCGTAGATGAATCTTTGCTTTGGCGTCTCTATGTTTGTTGTATGTTGTATTTACTTATGTGTACTGTCATAACCATAAACGACAATGACAGATCTGTATCTCTATCAGGCCTTCCACCCAAAGACTGGTTTTAGGGACCTTTTATTATTGTAGTAGCTTCTTCAGAACCGGATCTGTTTGTAATGATTTTGAGTGAAGTAGCATATGCAGCAATTATGCATATTTGATATACATTTTCCAATTTATGCGTGCAACTTCACCCTTGCTCCAATCCTTTTGGAGCATTGAATGCTGTGGTTACAATTACGATAGTAGTACCAGTAGCAAATTACTTTGATTTCTTTATTCGTTTCCCGTGATTTTATGTTATTACCCAAAGCAGGGGCGTTGAATATTTCTCACAAATATTTGACTTACTGGCTCTGCACTGGATCACTGGACGGATTGGATGGCATTTTTCCATTAAGTAGGTACGTAATTTTCAACAATTCAAAGCTACAGCTGTGAAGTGCCATGCGTTCAGATTTAATGCTCTATTTTGTTTTTCCATTTATTGCATACTTTTCCCAAACTTCCACATATTTAAGAGCACGATCACAATTGGTTTGAGCCAGAATAACCGCAACTAAGGCACTTCCAGCAACTATGTCCACTCTACTAACTACAGTAGGTACTATAGAAGTACCTACCTACAGAAGTAAACGAAGCGTATGTATTTTGTACGTATTACACAGAATGCCAATATATGTAGTTGTGGCAGAACTGAAACAGCTGCAGGCATAAACATACCAAGTCAATAATCAGATGTGAACACGCAAACCGCGCTTCATTTGTTGTCCATACATAACTATAGTTAATCAATTTTGTACTTACACTACCCTACATTGAGGGAGCAACACAAAACAAACAAGAATATTGTAAGTCAGGTTTAAAGTACCTACCTAGAAATGTGAACTCTTATTCTTCAATAAAAAGTCAAAAATCAATAAACGTAGATTGCTTATATGACTGGGTACTTTAGGTTCTATACCTATTGATTTGATACAAATACCATTTTACAGAAAGCACCATGGCACCTCTGAGCTTCTTTGCAATTTTAGTTGAAAACCAACACATGTTAGATTGTGGTGAAACAGGCATCATTTTGGTTGGCGTTGTTGTGAAGCTCTCAATTTTTATTCTTGTGTTTCGTGGGATCATGAGCATGAGTGGCAAGCACGAAAAGATTGAAGAAATCACTAGAAAACTTTCTTCTTGACAACTACTTACGCGTCCATCTCAGATATGATAGAAGTAAAAGTCTAAAAAAAAAGTTTGTATTTCCGTTGCTCCGGCTCCACTACTCTGCTCTGCTCTGCTCTGCTATGGTATGTATACTTACAGAGGCTTGTGGAGGTTTGTGAAAGACGGTCTCTTGGGACTGAATTCAATTCTACAACAAAAAGCCCAATGACAAACTATATACAGTATCGACTACTGGGAGGACAGAGTACACGAGCATTTGATTGATAATTAAATTGGACATGAATTTAGAGAACTACAATAACATCCCAATGCTAGAGACTAGTTCTCTTTGCTGCGGTTTATTGGTTAGCACGAAATCCTCCCGTAATTTCATTTCGTCCAGTCAGTCAGTGCAATCCGCAATCTGTCCGGATTTCACGGCCTGCTCTAACGAAAGCAAGGTAAAACCGTATCATCCAATACTGTGGCATAGAAGAACAACCGACAATACACTGGCTAAAATAGCTAAATAACTTATTAGCGATCTTGGAATGGAATATATACACACTGCGGATGCTTTTCTCTATAGCACAAAGTATACATACTAATTTTATAATAACAAAGTTAGTCTGCTCGCTAATAAAACCAAAATAATGATTATTTTTAGAAAAGTACCAGCATGGAATAGCACACACATAATTTGAATTATTCTTTATTCTGAATGAGCCCTGCGACGACTCCGTTCCTTGCTACATTCGTATCTTTTTTATTGATCATAACGTTTTTTCCATTTCCTGTTGAATTTCATTTAAGTAGGCTACTCTGGAATATGCACAGACCTCTGGTGTCTAGAAGTATTACACTATACGTTAGGCCGAGACGAGACAGGAATACAAAAATGCGTTAAGAAATAGAGATGAAGTCAAAACTATTTGTGTCAAGGGACACTAGTTCAAATTTTAAAATGCGAAATCAAAGTACCTACTTGTTTCCTGTCTCATGGTAGAGTTGACTAAAATGCTCCCAGTCAAATGCTAATGCCAGTAAAATAATCTTCAATCTCGAAATAGACCTTCCGTCAGCATAATAATAACAGTACCTTCGCTTCGTGTCCTTACCATAGCCAGATGCACACTGACTGATGATCCATACAGTTTTCCGTAGGCACATACATCATATCTGAACCAGAGTTTATTTATTTTGAAGATTTTACTGGCAATATTATGAAACGAATAAGTCATAAATACTAATACTTGGGATTAGTGAAACAAATCTATGACCTGAATGTAAAAGACATTACAGTTTTGAGTAGAGTAGTAGTAGTAGTATGGAAAATAATTATGACTCGAAATAAATCATAAGAATACTATTTTTACACAAGATTCTGTATTATGTGACATATATTTGGGAAGGCAAGGGGAAAGACGTAACGATTTTCTGAAAATGATAGCATGATTTCAACATCATTTATTATGTGAATTATTAGTCCCTTTTCTTCCCGATTTCATCGAGCAACGAAATATTCTCTTGAAAGCCTGGCTGCTGGCTCCAGTCTTTTTGTTAACGATTGACTTCTTTTAGTCAATCAAACCCTATAAAAGCAAAACGTGGGGTTCTTCACAGCATATGAGTAGGCACCTAAATAGGTAGTAGGTTGTAGTAATAGTTGACTGAAGGCTCCAACTCCTGCAGTTTTATGGATTCCTTATTGTACATGTCACAGCATCAAACCACTATTCCAGGTCCAGTATGTAATTTGCACGTAGCCCGTTAATAACCCGTGGTCAAGCTATACACTTATTCTGGAACAGTAATAGTTTGAAATAGAACTGTATAAACAAACGTAAGAACCCAAGGGAAATAAAAATATATTCGCAGGAAAACATATGCGCACATACATACAGTTTTTGTTTTACCCTTTCATTTTAAAACAGAGTTTTATTGGCTCGATCCAGTATCGTGCGAAGGAATGGTAAAAATGTCATACAGAGCTGTTTTGATGAGACCAATCGATTGACTTTCATAACATTTAGGAAAAGTTATTATTAAAAACATACAGTGTGGCTGCTTTCCATCAATTCAAGTCGCAGGGTAGTTTTACCAATTAAAGCGTTATAGGTATACTAGCTATACTCACCTAGGGCTACAGTCCTTTTGAGGAAATCAGTGAGGAGAGTAGGAAAATATTTATTTACCTTGATCGATATTTACATTTTGTCTATGCGAACGTAAACGTAAGCAACGCTCACTGGCACAAAAAGTTGATGGAGCGGGTACAGATTTCCTTTGATTCAATGCAATTTATTCCATTTCCATTTTGCTTCGATTTGATCTATTTGCACATCAGTTTTGTAGGTTATTTTCTAAAATTAGCGTACAATAATAAAATACACATATTTTTGGAGCTTTGAAAATTTGACAAGCGGCAGGGAGTTTTTAGACGTGTTTGCTCTGAATTCCAAATTCCAAGCCTTCCCCACGACGAATGCTTTGATTAAGGAGTTGTCGAGTAGTGAGAGAGTCAGCTGCAGATGGAAAAGTTTGATACTTGTAAAGTGTAAAGGCTTTGATGACACGATCATAAATAAGTAATACGAACAGCGTAGATTGAGTGAAGATATAATGCATTTCTCTAGTATGAACAAGTTTGCAAAGATACTTCTCTACATGCCATAAAATTATTTTAACAAATAGATATGTGTGTCATAAATGCTCTTGTAGAATCTGACTCAAGTGCTTCGCTCTTTGTTCATGAAGTGTTGCAGCTCTAAAAGTTCCCAGGATGCACACAACAATAACAACAAAAACTTGATGCATGCATTTATTCAGATTGGATGTCTCAGCATCAACTACGACACGTCTATACACTTCTTCTTGTACTTTCTTTCATCATTCCGTCTTCGACTCGATCCTGTTCGAAAGGGAAACTGCGGAGGAAAAAAAAAAGATGGTATTATGTTAAATGGATTTCATGGAAGGATACGTAGCTACCGTATGATTTCCCATAACGATTCTCAAATCCCCTACATTAGGTTGGTACACTCATTATTTAAATTTTATTGCAATATGTGTGCTTTACTGCTTTGGAAATTCTCTCGGATGTTGAAAGGACACGACTGTCGAGGGGTTGGAAAATACAGAACATGAAATTATGCATGAAGGGAAAATCTCCAAAGCGTGATGCCTCATCATATTTTGATTTAACTCAATTTTTTCGTCCACAATCATACAATATTCTGAACAATATAAAAGTATTATTTCCAACTCCCTGAGAATATTTTTGAAACTCTTCCTTAAACTTCCTTTATTTTTATGTTATTGGAAATGGCGAATTTCAACGTTTGAAATAAATGTTTAACCAAGTACCTAAGTATGCACCTAAGTAAGTACTGTTAAAGTAAAAACAATAAGTACCTACATAAGTAAATTCGCTTACCAAGTACCAGTACCAGTATGCCAGTAGGAAATCGTCGTTAATTTGCAAGTTCAACATGTAAATGCCACACAGATGTAATATAAATTGATGAAAGTATCTAAAGCGATGCTTTTTTTAATTGGCTTGATTGTTAATTAAAGTTATTAACGGCAATTGAGTTAACGTCCCGCAGTCTGCAGGTTGCAGGATTTTGTGCCGAACGCAAAAACTTTACTTTACTCAGGGATTTCTTACCCGTGCTGGCATCTAGGGATGCAGATCATAATTCTCATCACTGAGTAATATGTATACACGCTTGGAGATGTAAATCGCTCTTTTGCTTGTCCCGTAACTAACTTGGTTATTTATTTGACGATTAGCTATTTAAAAATTTAATGTGATTATAATAAAAATAAAGTTGATAAATTATTGTCCTTTAACAATAAAAAGAAAGTAAGCGCTTACTACATTATTGTAAAAACAGGCAAACAAAAAGACTGCTTCAACCAATTCATTTCGCAATTTGTGCTTTTATTACAGTTTAAAAAAATACAGAAAGATTCAAATATTTGGATGCCAGTTTATCTGCTAAAAT
>JAQFZC010004301.1:0-16478 GCA_034695205.1 Dicyrtoma fusca | reverse complement strand
CAAAAAGTGCAAAATGTGTCATTTTAACATTTCGAAAAATGCAAAATGTGTCATTTTAACATTTCAAAAAGTGCAAAATGTGTCATTTAACATTTCGAAAAGTTCAAAATGTGTCATTTTAACATTTCAAAAAGTGCAAAATGTGTCATTTTAACATTTCAAAAAGTGCATTTGTCATTTTAACATTTCAAAAATAGCATAATGTGTGTCATTTTAACGTTTCAAAAAAAGCAAAATGTGTCATTTTAACTTTTCAAAAAGTTTAAAATGTGTCATTTTAACATTTCAAGCAAAATGTGTGTCATTTGAACATTATTTTAAAACAATTCAATGACGTCACACCTGAAAGGCTCCTTTTGCCCCTTTTTATGACCAATGACGTGTTTTTAAGTGAGCGTGGTTTCCCAATTCCAAATCTCCAAATCTAGATCTAATACAGCATACATAGTATACGTAACTGAATTTTTTCCATGTATTTCTTGTGACTAGACACTTATCTTGTACATGTACGCTACACGGATCATCTCCCCATCTAATGAATACTTACTACAAGCTCTATGTATATCTCCATCTCACTCAGTTGTGTTTTTCTGTTTGTATTTGTACAATTTGTAGTTATCACTCGCAGATCTACGCATTGTACTGTATTGTACTGTCGTGTACCCCTGCCAAGTGAACCAGTACAGTCATTTTTACAAGGTTTGAATTTAAATGTTGGCACTGTGTGACTGTAGACACTGCACTGTACACACCACCTACTTTTCCAGAACCAGAAAGTTAATGGACGGCTGTCTTAAATGGCATGGTAGTGGTAGGAAATGCATGCAGGTACATACAAAGTTAATTTGCGCTCCTTATAAGGAGGCTCTGGAGTATACAGTACACACAAGATATACAGAGAGGCTATATAGCATATCTGTACTAGGCTAGTTGGGGAATAAACGGGGCTATCTGCATCAGAAACCCACTATGAGAAGATCCATAAATTACGTTAATTAATACATAATGTAGTTTGGAAGAAAGCTTCATTGACTCTGGGATTTTGACTCGATCTCCTCGTCTTGGAGGAAGGAAGCCATCTAATTGTATTGGAAGCCTCCTGCCTTTCGTTCGTTCGTTCGTTCGTTCGTCTGGTCGTGGCTCAATGAAGGAAATCAGTGGGAGTTTTTAGCTCTGCCTTTAGCCCCTAGCAGAAGCAGAGGAAAAGTCAACAATTCTAGATTCCGTCGGCAGTGCCCACTCTCATCAGCTATAGGAGGTATACAGTATAGCAATCGCTTCTCCGATTGCACTCGTGGCTCTGTGTTTTAAGCAGCAGTTACGTAACTATCGGTACTATTACAGAGTAAGGGCGCTTGAAAATATCACCTAAATTACCAAAATGGTGTTTACAAAGCACCACCATGTCATGTTTTCCCATTTACACCTTTTAGAAAGGTCGATATGACGTTTTGACACTGCTTTTTAAAAGTGCGGTATTGTGTTTAGCAACTTTTCAAAACGTATGTTTCAAGCTTGGCCTTTTTTGGAAAAGGTGTAGTATGTATATCATGTTTTACAGCTCTGAGAAACGCTAGTATCATCATCACGTGTTGTCTATCTTGAAAATGTGCACTCGCATCTTTTGCACCTTGTAGAAAAACTTATATCACGTTTTGCCTTTTTTGAAAAGGTGTAATACAGTTTTTAGCACCTTTTAGAAACGTTAATATCACGCTTTGCCTATGTTGAAAATGTGTACCAGCATCTTTTGCACTTTTTGAAAAACATTACAGCATTCGTTTCTGCCTTTTTTAAAATGTGTAATACAGTGCGTAGCACCTTTTAGAAACGTTAATATCACGTTTTGCCTATTTTGAAAATGCGCACTAGCCTCTTCACCCCTTTCAGAAAAGAATTTATCACCTTTTGTTTTTTTTTCGAAAATGTGTAATAAAATGTTTAGCAACTTTTAGAAACGTTAATACCACGTTTTGCATATTTTGAAAATGTGCAATAGCATCTTTTACACCTTTTGAAAGTGCTCAATTTGTTTTGCTTCTTCGAAAAAGTTCAATTTCATGCTTTCCAATCTTTCAAAATCCCATTACAACTATTTTTGAACGGTTTTTACACATGTTTAAATTGAAATCTTTTAGCCTATTAAAAATGACTCATTCGGGAAGAATTTGAAGCCGACCAGAAATTGTGTGACGCTATATTTGCAAGGCCCCTAAATGTGAAGCTATTGGCAGTGCTATTGACAAGCGTCTGTAAGTAGTGCAATCTATAAAGAATAGTTAACGATACGACACACGTACGTACATACACACACGTAGGTCCATACATGTCCGGTGTCCGTATGTATTTCCAGTGCACCAGCAATAAGTTATACGGAGTTTGTACACGTAATCGTTGAGAAACTGCGGTCACTGGCAGTCACCGCACACCATTCAAATAGGAGCAGAGAATCCCAACTCAGCCCCCGGCAACTCCTTCTACCTGACCGGAAAGAGTCATTACTCACAGTCTCTCTCTCTCTACCTGTCTTCCTACCCAATCGAGAATCTCCAAGACAGAAGAAACAGAGAAGATATAATTCTGAAATCAGGAGGTAGGAGGTAGTTTACCCACGTAGGTTTTTTAATACGGCTTCTTATTGTTAGAAAGTATGCTATACCTATATACCAGTACCAGTGCTATAGGTATAGCAGGTACCTACTTGTAAGCCAAAGTTTAAGTTTACCCAACGTATGCTGTACCTAGTATCATAATCATAATCGTTGACGAGGACAGCAGCAGTCAGGGAGAAGAAGCAGGGCATGTATAGAAGAGACACGAAAAAAATAGAAAAAATATGGAAAGAAAAAAAAATGAAATAAGGACGGACTGGGATTGAGCACCCAGTAAAATAATATGGAAGCGTGGGAGAGTGGAGAGTCAGTCCTCATCGACAATCAAGAGTTAAGAGTTTGGCCAGGGAATAAAGACAAAGCCGGGAAGTGGGATCCGCCCAAGGCTACATGCATACACATCTCAACAGAAACAGAGAGAGTTTTAGTTCCCTGCCTCAGCCAGTCCGTCTGTCTCTGTCACTTGGGAGCCTAGCAACTATGACGTCATAGGATTTAGGCTTAGTAATCAGTGCTTTCAAAACAAGGGAAAAATGAAAATATCAATAATCTTTTGAAAAAGTGGGAAAAACTAAAATGGCTATTGGCCAATTCAAAAGATGCAGAAATACATGGATTTAAACCTTTTGAAAATGTGTAGAACATACATAGTACTAGCCCATAGCTTTTCAAAAAGGAAGCAAACCAAAGTTGGACTTTCTGAAACGGTGCAAAACATAGTATTGTAGCTTTCAAAAACCGCAACCTTCGATTTAAGCTTTCCGAAAAAGGGCAAAATATTGTATTACACCCTTCGAAAGTACTCAAGTATAGATCTGAACTTTTTAAAAGAATGTAAAACACAATAATACCCTTTTCAAAAAGGAAGCAAACCAAAGTATGACTTTCTGAAACAGTGCAAAACATGTTATTAGACCTTTCAAAAAATGCAAATTTTGATTTAAGCTTTTGAAAATTGCAAAATATGGTATTGGGCCTTCCAAAAATCCAAAATTTCATTTTTTAGGCTTTCTAAAACAGTTCAAAACATGAAATAACACCTGTTTAAAGAATGAAAGCACACACGCAATATTTTATCTTTTTAAAAGAGTGTAAAACATAGTAATAGCCTTTTCAAAAAGGAGGAAAAACAAGAGCGCACTTTTTGAAAAAGGGTATGGCATTAGCCTTTTCAAAAAGCTCAAATACAAAGTCAAAAGAAAATTGGAGAGAATGAAAGAGGGCAAAACACAGTATTTCAGTATTTACACATTTCAGATGCAACAAAGTCATTTATATGACGTCATACTTGAATGGCCCCTTGAAAGATGTATGTAGGTACATATTATGTAGGTACTGGGAATTGCGAATACAAACACTGTCAAGATAAACTCTCTTACATTGTACAAGTATGATTGTAAGAAAAGCCAGAGACAGAAATAAGACAGAGGCAGTGCGTTGCGTGTGTTCAGTTGCGTCTCTTGGCCCTTGGAAGGTTAGTTGATGGAGCATCGGATGGGGAAAGAGGTACTTACGGGATGTCAAGAGAGCTTTGGTGTCAATACTTGTACGACTGTAAGACTGGGAAGTCACTGCTAATATAGAATTACACTATAACATCATCTCACTCTTCTCCCACACTCCCACATCCTATAGCTCCTATAGCCCCTATAGCCCCTATAGCTTAGGCCCTCTATAGTACATACAGAGGATACATAGACACAAGCTCTTTGGTTTTATTTGTAGGCTCAATTTCAACTTTATGTAGGACCAGAAGAGCAACAATAACATACACTAAATGTACTACACTGCAGATCTTTTATGGATCGCTTAAATTCTAACTAGTAAAGTGTAAGACATTGACTGCATCGTGTATAGGAGGTTTTGTAGGGAATAGGGACGTACTACATCTCCACTCCCGCCGCTAATCTTCCGATATAAAATATGTGAAGATAATAAGTCCAGGCTTACAGTTCCCTTCCTCCATGAAATCTACGACTAACTTGTACTAAAAGGGAATAATAGTGAATACCTATGCACAAGGGGGCACCCCAAATATGACGGCATACAATGAGGGGTCAATCTTAAATGACTAGTTAGTTTGAAAAATACGAAAATATGAATCTAGGGTATTTTTTAAAAAAGGCACCTAACTTCACTTGTTTTTTCAAAACACCAATGCTAACAATAAGCGTGGTATTTACGTTTCTAAAAGGTATAAAACATAAAATTGCACGTTTCCAGAAAAGGCAAAACTGAGTATTCCAGTTTCTAAGAGGTGTAAAACTTTAAATTACACGTCTCTAGAAAAGGCAAAACTGGATATTACCGTTCCTAAGAGGTCCAAAATATGAAATTACACTTTTCCAGAAAAGGCAAAACTGAGTATTGCCGTTTCTAAAAGGTATGAAACATGAAATTGCATGTTTCCAAAAAAGGCAAAACTGAGTATTGCCGATACTAAAACATGTACAACATGAAATTACACGTTTTTAGAAAAGGTAAAACTGGATATTACCATTTCTAAAAGATACACAACAATGCATTTACTTTTTTTCAAAAAAGCAAACGATGATAATAGCTTTTTTAACAATGGTAAAACCATATATATATTGCATTTTTTTGAGAAAAAAATGTTAGGCAAAATGTGGTACTAACGTTTCTAGTAGGCGCCGTACGTAATTTTGCTCTTTTTCAAAAAGAACGGAGCGTGGTGATATAGTGACATTTTGAAAAGGTGCAAAAAAGGATATTACACTTCAAAATGGGTAAAATGGCATTTTAACTTAACATGCCATATTTGCAAGGGCCCTATGTAGGTACATTACCTACATTAGGAACATCCCAACATGCAGTATTCGACCTCCACAATCCTAAGTAGATGTTCAAACAAGAAATTGCAAGACGTTGTTTGGGTCTCTGAGTTCGGGTTGTGTGTTGTGGGTCCTGGGAGGGAGTGTGGGACGGTGTATAGTGGGTATGACGATGCAATATACGATTACGATATGAGTTAAGCCAGAGTGAGTCCAGAAGAAGGTATAATTTATGGCTGGTGATGGCCTATGAACATGGAGCACAGTGGTGCTTAAGGTTTAGCTCCAGTTTACCCGCCACCGCTCTCAAGACTGGCTTCACTCTCTAACTAGCAAGTCCGCAACAAACAAGTATATCAAAATCCAAAGTCTCACGTATAATGTTCCTATCAACATCAGCTCTCCGACACGGCATTCTCCTCTTCAAATGGCCAGCCTCAATTTATCTAAGACGTGTGTGTATCAATAAGCAGAGCAGCTGGCTATATGCACTTGCTATATGTATATATACTGCATACTGGTACTGGTACTGGTAATATGATGGTGAAGGGCCTTGCAAACATTATCATTTCATAGCCATAGTGTTTCGAAAAGTGTGTAATATGCCTTAGTTTGCCATGTTTGAAAATGAAAATGAAAATATCTACATGCCATGTTTCTAGGTAGTTTGCTAGGTAATTCAGTTACAACTTAAAGAAACGTTAGAATCTCCGTTTTCCTTTTTCAAAAGACAGTAATATTCATATTTAGCAGCTTTTAGAAATGCTAATATAAAGTTTTTAATGGTTGTTTTGAAAAGGTGTAAGATCATGTTTTAAACGTTTTCAAAATGTTGCGATTACGTTTTTACGTACTTTTTTGAAAACGTATGATATCATGTTTTGCACCTTTTCAAAATGGTATTTTCAATTTTTGCACCTTTTTAAAACGGTGTTTTGAAGTTTGACACCAATTCAATATAGTGTTTTCAAGTTTTGTACTCTTTACAATTGGGTTTTTAAGTTTTGCATCTTTTCGCACCTTTTCAAAATGGTATTTTCATGTTTTCACCTTTTCAAAATGGTACTTTCATGTTTTCACCTTTTCAAAATGGTACTTTCCAGTTTTGCGCATTTACAAACTAGTAATTTTAAGTTTTGCACTCTTTCAAAATAAATCCTTTCAAAATGGTTGTTTCAAATTTTGTTTCATTTTTTAATGCTAACTAATTAATTGTATGACCTTATATTTGGAAAGCCCCTAACCACAACTACTTCCCTGCATGTGTAGAGACAGGCCCTGAACCTGGCAGTGAACAGAGTACAGATGGAGAAAGGGCGAAGGGACGTCGAAAAGAGGGCATTTGGTGGTGAAATAGAACGATTGCAGAGCCCATCAACAAGGCACTCATTCTCAAGATATAGTTTACGGTCAGACAAGCACTTACATTTCCCTTCAATGGAGCTACAGCCTAAAGTTCAGCGTCCTGCATATTGCATCTTAACTTGCATTACCCCACATTGCACATTCTCCTGCACATTGCTTTCGGTTAAATTAGACTTTGGCCAGCACTTTTGGTTTCCTTCAACCCTTCAAAATTCCCCCGTGAACATTGTACATATGCCATGTCAACATCTCACTTAAACCAACTCTCTCGCTCTCTCTCGTGTGATCATCCGACGCCAGGCTCCACTCTTCATCTTCAAAAATCATTAAACTTTCATCTTGGATATTTTTCTTGGAATAAAAAAAATATACTCACAATCACCATACACATTCTAGCTAAGTGTGGGTAATGAATCCCAATTCCCATAACACCAATATCTCAGTCCCTGGCAACCCGAGAAACCGAAATGACGGAAAATATATGCGTGTACGCTTATTAGCATCATGTCAGTCATCGTGTCTGCAATAGCATTTTCCCCCCTTTTAGGAATCTTTCAAAGATGACTGAGTATACCAAAATTATCCTTTCAAGACGCTCATATCACGTGGTTTAGCACTTACACCTTTTAGAAACATTAAAATGACGTTTTGCTCCTTTTGAAAAGGTGTGAATTCACGTTCAACAACTTTTTAAAATATTGTACAGTGAAATCGCTCTATAACGACACCTCTAGGGGAAGCATGTTTTACGACGTTATAGAGAGATGTCGTTATAAAGGAGGGTATTTAACATTGAAAAGATACGCGACTTTTATTTTCAATCCTGACGCTACAGGGAGAATGTCGTTATAAAGGATGTCGTTATAGCGTGATTTCACTGTATTATTAAGTTTCGCCTTTTCTGAACAATTCTAATACACTGTGAAGCACCTTTTAGAAACGTTAATTTCAAGTTTTGCCTTTTTTGAAGCAGTGTAATACAGTTTTTAGCACCTTTTAGAAAACGTAGTGGGAAGTTTTGTTTTTTTGAAAGAGCTTAATGCAGTGTTTAACACCCTTTAGAAATTTTATTATTACGTTTTTCCTTTTTTGAAAGAGCGTATTACCGTGTAAAGCACTTTTTAAAAACGCAATTATCAAGTTTTGCCCTCCTTTTGCCCTCCTTTTGCGCCTTTTAAAAAAGTGTAAATTCACGATTTGTACCTTTTTCAAAATGTTAATCTCACATTATTCTCCTATTTTGAAAAAGTGTGTACAATGCATACAATTAACGTAAAAAACAAAGTGTGCACAGTTACAGTTGTAGTAGTGGCTTGTGTAGCCCCTTTTCAAAATGTAATTATCCCAGTTTGCTCCTAAAAAACATGCAACTTCATAGTTTGACCTCTTTGAAAATGACAAATGACTCATGTGACCCCAAATTGTATTCCATCGATCAATTTTGCACTGCCCCTTAAGCACCGGAATGATTTGCCTCAAAACTAGGAGTAAACAGTTCCCTCTATAATTAAGGCAACGACAGGCACAGCTCTGAATTTCCCAAACTATAATTGTAAGTAAACGTTGATTATAATTTGACTGACTCTTATTGCCATCGCCATTGTAAAAGCTGTCCATCCTCCCATTTAATGTGACGGCTCCTTTTGCTTTTAGTCCGGGGAAATAAAGTTAAAATGTCAAATGTCAATGGGAAGGCAGTAAAAGTCTCACGTCCCTCACAGACACACACACACACACACACAGACATCGCACAGAAATCGTCCCATAGAATAAACAATCGTTCAAGTGTGTAATTTTATTACCTCTCACTACACAGATGCTACTCTGTCAAAAGTCTGTAGAATATATTATCAATATTGTGTGTAGCTGTCTGGTCCCTTCCCTTATACAATAAGTTGATTGGACTCAAGTTGAAAGCTGGAGGGGAAGCTTGATAATGCATATAATACTGTCGTAGAAAAAAAAAGTGTGAAAAGAAATGGTGCTATTTGATTTGTAAATTTATACCAATCAGCAAAATTGAAAATTTTCGAATTTGAATTTTTCCCTTTGACACTGCTGTCTTGTCTGTCTTTTCTGTCGTGTAAAAAAAGCGTATCTTTCTGTGTCGACGCTTTCTGCTGTTTCACAATTTGCTTAGAATTTGGTGCGATAAGCTTATATGACAGTGCTGGGCTGTGTCTGTGTGTGTGACGAGATAAAAGCTCTTGCGTCTGTCGTTAGTTTCTTGAGCTCTCGATCTTCCATCTATCTATGTATAGTTTATCCGCACAACCGGTTTTATCTCTTTTATTTGCTGAAACAAATTCACAACTGAAACTTTCAAAGACAGAGTTTACATTAGGAATTTGGATTTCTTGGTGATTTCTCTTTTCGGTTTTGAATTTGTATTTCAACTCCATATTCCAATCCAAATCAAAATCCAAGGCAAGGTTCAATGAAATTATCAAGTTTTCTCGGATCAAAAACTTCAACTGTGAATACCGACAGCACACACACTGTTCCAAATTCAAAATCTAATAATGCTAACCTCACCCTTCTTCTTGTTCTGATAATAGTTGTAATGCTATGTATGTATTATGATACTGTAAAAATATTAGCGGCCAATCTTAGTATTCAAACTATGTGTGAAACTACTATTGAAACATTTCTGGGATTTTAATCTAAATTCAAGAAACTACACCGCAAGGAAGTAGCTGGCTCTACGGTTTGCATTGTGAGCACTTCTTCTACTGTCAGAAATTACTTCTGAACTACCGTGAATCTTCGATTCGTTTTGCCTTTTTCGATAAAGTATAATTTATCATTTTTTAGCATCTTTTTAAAAAGCAAGGCATGATAGGTAATAGCGTTCTAAAAAGATGCTACAAATGATACGTTATACTTTATCAGAAAAGGCAACACGTGCTACGAACAGTCTGAAAAGTTGTAAAACAACAGAATTTACATTTTTTCAAAAAAAAGAAAAACGTGATAGTAGCATACCTTCTAAAAAGGGGTAAAATTTGAAATTATTCTTTTTAGAAAAAGGGGGGAAAACGGGGTAACAACATTTTGAAAAGGGGGCTAATCATTTTTTATGAATTTGCACCTTTCAAAAAAAGGCAAAACTTGAAATTAACGTTTCTAAAAGGTGCCTAATGCTATATAACACTTTTTCAGAAAAGTCAAAACTTAATAATAACGTTTTTAGAATTGTTGAACGTGAATTTTCAATGCTTAAAGCAGGCAAAACGTCATTTTAACGTTTCCAGAAGTTTCTTAACACTACTGTTTTACACTTTTTCAGAAAAGCCAAAAATGGATAATAACGTTTTTAGAAATTGTTGAACGTGAATTTACACAGTTTAAAGCAGGCAAAAGGTCATTTTAACGTTTATAAAAAGTGTATGTGCTAAAAGACGTTAAAACGCGTTTCTTTTAAATGACGTCGCATGTAACGTAAAAGTGCTCTCATTGTAAATTTCTTGTACAATCTTTAAGATTTATTGTGTCCATGGAATCTGGGCTTATCAGACGTGTCTATAATCACCACAATATACTATATACTACTATATAACTAGGCAATACGCTTTTTCGCTATATCAGTATATTGATCACTCAACTTGAATCTTAGTAGGTGGTATGTGGTACTGATTTATTTCAAACTTTAACTTGGATGAAGATTACATTTTTCAGACAATAAAATGTAACTATATAGCCAGATATATATATAGCTCAGCTCTATATACCTAGGTACACACTTTGTAATATTATAAAACTTATACATAAAATAATGGTATAATCGGTTTGATTTTGTCCCATTAGAATCTACAGTACAATTGTCTGTCGTCCGTCTTATGTAAAGATAAACTTGTCAAGAGTGCATTATCCGTTTTGCTTGTACGCCAACGACAGAGATGATGTCATCATCATTAAGAATCAAGCGTCTATACTTCCCTCTCATCACCAGTCGAAGTACAGACGACAGACGGACGGACTGAGAGATACGAGAATAAAATAAAATGTCAAGTTGTGTACTGACAAGTTATCACTGACGCTAACCAGGCCACGGAATCACAAACACAACACAAGAGCCTCACTCTCACTCAACTTTTGAATTTAAATTTGCATAAGTGCAAAATATTTTCAAAAGGAAAGCAAAAAGCTACGAAATGTAAACGAATGTACATACATTTGATCCAAACTACATCACATAACACTCAGGACTCAGGACCCACGGCATCTTCAAAGAGTTGGCACTTTTTGACTTTTGCATCATCGCCATTCTTCTCTTTTTATATACATTATATATTTATTGAATTGACGAAAACTCGGAATCTAAAGTTGGGAACAAATCCAATTTACGTGACGCACTCAGCTCAGCACATCAAGAACAATTGGAGTCTATGTAGTCTCGATAATATAAACATAAACAAGACGTAAACGCCGTCAACATGGCACATTACTGATAGATATACTTGTAGTTACTTTAAAAGTGTGGTGGCTAGGAGGCTCGCAAATATGAGGGCATTCTTTTTGGGGTAAAAAATGAGTTTTAAAATGTCAAATAGGGGGTAATTATGCTTCAAAAGTATGGGGACATTGAAGGAGCCTTTTCAAAAAGAGAAAACGTAGAATTGACGTTTTAGAAAAGTGCAAAAACATAATATTAGGCTTTTCGAAAACGGCAAAAGGTAGAATTAACATTTCAAAAAAAGCAAAAACATAAAACGAGCCTTTTTGAAAACAACAAAGCATAGAATTAACGTTTCAGAAAGGTGAAAAAACGTAAAATGAGCCTTTTTAAAAGTAGCAAAACGTAAAATTAACGCTTCAGAAAAGTGAAAAAACATAAAATGAGCCTTTTCAAAAACACCAAAACATAGAATTAACGTTTAAAAAAGTGAAAAACCATAAAATGAGCCTTTTCAAAAACACAAAAACATAGAATTAACGTTTCAGAAAATCCAACAATAAAACATAAGCCTTTTCAAAAGAGCAAAAACGTACATAAAACTAACGTTTCAAAAAAACAATTTCTAAAATGTACATTTCAAAAAGTGCTAAATAGGAAATTTTATCATTTAAAAAAGTTCATTTCAATTAAGTCTAAGTCATACTTGAAAGACCCCAAACATATTTAGAATAAAGATAATAAACTTGGGCTACACAGTGCCAGCTAATGTGTATACAAGAAAACGTCAAAATTCACAAGTGTTGATGTCGGTTGCAGAGGAACTCACTCAATTCACGGACCACTGACTATCTCTCGAGCTTTGGACTTTTCCTCAACGTGTCTGCACAGTTTACGTGATATTTTACTTACTTAATGCCAACTTCATCTTTGACTTTGACTTTGGCTCTTATAGAGTACATCTCTGGCTACCCATTGCCTATAACTGTATGTACATACAGAGCTAAGATTACATTACAAATCTTCCGTTGATAGGTCCCTCCTTTACCAAGGACCATCGTCAAATCTTAGACATTCATTATTCACGCCACAATAGAGGCTCAAAGTAAATGTGGGATTAAGTTTCTACGTTTTCAAACGTATACCAAAATCAGCAAATCTGATCGCAAGACTAAATATAATTATTACTATACAGATTGGAATATGGACGGGAATGGAAATCTAGGTTGCCCGTTAATTAAAATCCCAAAATTAAAACAACTGACGGAAAACAAGTGGAAAACATTTGAAAATTTGTTCATTGTAAATTGCAATCCATCCACAAGCTCCCTTGACTTTTGACTTTTGACATTTAACATTAAAATACTGAATTAATTTAAATTTTATAAACAAAGCCAATACATCACTAGTATGCTGTGTGTATACACTGGCGTTGGGTAGGGGCTTTCCAATTATGACGTCATTGAAGCGGAATTTTGAATCCTGTAACTATTATTCCGCCAACCATAATATTATTGTTAGTAGTTAGTGTGCAGACACCAATGTGTCTTTTAGCTTGTAAGTGTTTTTAAATTATAATTGGAATAATCTATCATAAATTTTAAGCACTATTTTTGAGACTAGTTAAACAACTTTGTGCTATTCTTGTGAATGTGCCTTACAATTGGAGTCAATAAAACCCAGAATAATAATAATAATAATATTACCTACCATCTTTTGGGGTTATTCAAATTGTTAAAGCCATTATTTGTTGTTTTGAAAAAAGGCTAATTTATTGTTTTTTGCCTTTTCAAAATGCTCAATTCCTGATTTGCCCTTTTGAAAAAAGTTTAATTTATTGAATTTTACCTTTTCAAAATGCTCAACTACTGACTTGCGCTTTTGAAAAAAGGGTAATTTAATGTCTTTCGCCTTTTAAAACTGTTCAATTCCTGATTTACACTATTTAAAAAAGTATAAGTAGTTGAATTTCACCTTATCAAAATACTCGATTCCTGATTTTTACTTTGAAAAAAGTCGAATTTATTGAAGATTACCTTTTCAAAAGTGTACATTCCTGATTTGCACTTTTTAAAAAAGTATAATTTGTTATTTTTCACCTTTTCAAAATGCTCAATTCCTGATTTTCCCTTTTTAAAAAAGTCTCATTTATACTTTTCAACCGTTTCAAAGTGTTAAAATCTGCCTTGAGTCTTTTTTAAAAGGAGTTAATTCATTGTTTTTCACATTTTTAAAATCTCCAAATCCTGATTTGCCCTCTTTTAAAATAGCCATTCCCAAGTCCAACTGCCCGCCAACCGTATGAACTCAAATTTGCACAGCTCCCTGAATGAATCAAAGTACCTCCTATCTAGCTAGAATCTCCATCAGAACAGATTTTGCGTGCAAATCTCTCATTTTTTTCGTAGCTCCCATTACACTACAGCTGCGCTGCGCTGCGTACTCTATACCTATGCCTATACTTACAACTAATTAAATTTTTCACATCCGGGTTGTAACTCCATAATTTAATTAAAAACAGGAGGAACATCTACACGCATAATACACAACTATAACTATGTACCTATATACCACAACTATGCATGATTTAATTGTTACAATTTTCACAGGGACGGCAGCAGCCTCTGAGAGACAAAGCCTCCTCGAAGCATAAAGAATAATTAAATACATAATTGTGCAGTGCATTGCGTTGCGTTGTTGCAGTGCACGGCTATGAGATTCTCATCTCCCAGTGCCAGTGCGAGTGAAGAGTGAAAGCCTTTTATTTTTCGTTAAAGTTTACGTATTCATGACGTGAGGGCAAAACGGCAATTTGACTCGATATCACATCATTGTGTCGTTGCCGTTGATGATGGGACAAAGTAAAGTAAAGTAAAAAAAAAACAAAAAAGAAAAAGAAAAAAAAAGATTCACTAAAAAGGCTAATCGTAAGTGCCAACTGCCAACCTGTGTCCGTCTCTCTCTCTCTTACAACTAGGCTCTACATTTATGGGTTAACAAGCTTTCGTGTGGGGTACAAAAGTATAGGTTCAATTTACAATATTTCAATCCTACGCCCCTACAGAACTACAGAACTACAGAAAGCCAGCATTATCTTCTTTTTTTTATTTCTTATAAATTATCAAAGCCGCCCTCATAACGAGTTGTAAGGATTGATAATAGCATTCAGCATCTCACAATTTTACAAGCACACTCATAGGACTCATAGTCATTGACTTTGGGACAAAATTTACATATTGAATTGTCATATCGTATGTCTATGTCATTGACGTTCATAAACTAGCCTTAATTCCTTCAACTCCAAATCCAAATCCAAATCCAAATCCAAACCCAAAGCTTTGAGCAGCTATACGAGTCCATTAGAAACATGTAGATTTGGGAAAGTCAGAGCTAAGCCCTAAAACCCTACTCATTTTTGATATAAATGTCTTTCTTGTAGGGATTGTATAGCTCGAGGTACTACAGTGCTGTACTTGTACTTGTACTGTCTTATTTACATGGAGCTGTGACGCTTACATTACAAATATTGTTTCGTCGGTATATTTACAGTGTTTTTTTGCATAATAGATTGACCATGTCGAATTTAAGTACGTAGGAATGAGTACCTGTAGAGGAATCACAGGACAGTGCAGTGTACAGTGCAGTGGCCAGGATTTACCTTCTTGAAGGGGCCTGGCAAATATGAGGCGGTTCGATTCCCCACAAATGGGGTAAAGGTAGTAGTTGCAACTAGAGGCCCTGGGGACGTATCCCATTGGGCCAATGGGATAAAGGTGATTATTATGATAGTGTATATTTTGAAAAGGCTGGAAAAGTGAAATGGCACTTTTTCAAATTGTTGAGTTCTAAAATATGATATAACACTTTTTAAAATGAGGCAAAATGGGATGGAAACATTTTGAAAAGGTGTAAAATGGGATTTTCTACTCTTTTTGAAAAGATGCAAAATGTGTTTTTACTCTTTTTGAAAAGGTGCAAAATGTGATTTCTTACCCTTTTTGAAAAGGTACAAAATGTGTTTTTTAGTGTTTTTGAAAAGGTACAAAAAGTGATTTTTTACCCTTTTTGAAAAGATGCAAAATGTGTTTCTTACTCTTTTTGAAAAGGTACAAAAAGTGATGTCTTAGCCTTTTTGAAAAGGTGCAAAATGTGTTTTTACTCTTTTTGAAAAGAGGCAAACCATTGTACCCAATAACATTTTGCAAAGTTATAAAACATGAATTTACCAATTGTTCAAACAAGGCAAAGCGTAAATAGTGCAATAATACTTTGAAAAGTTATAAAACGAAAAAATTTTACTTTTTCAAAAAAGGGTAGGTAAACACCTAATATTGGCCTTTTCAATAGATTGCAAAAAGTGACACAAAAACGTTTTCAAAAAATTTTAAACTTTTACTATACAGATAACACGCTTGAGACGCTTGACTGGGAAAACAGGAAATACAGGGTTTTTCAAAAGAAAATTCTTTTCTCATTTCTAAATACCGTCGTATTTGCTAGGCCCCTTGTGGAGTCTTGCCGTGGGGCTACATACTCACACAATGCCATGTAATTGACTACACTACAATCTACACTACAATATACACTATACATATAGCTATATAGCAGGAGAGACGAGACAAACAATTGCGGATGGCTGGACTACGACAAGACAAGGTTATGTAGGTTGAACAAGAATCAAATTGGCATATTAAACATTTCCATTCTCAACGTAACAAAGACGAGACGGAATCTGTGAATTGAGAATCGTCGAGCCAGCGAGCGAGCGAGCCACTCATCCAAGCGTGTCCAATGCGACAAAATGGCAAAATAGCAAAAAGGCAAAAGGCAAAATGGTAAAAATCTTCCTTCGCTTTTCAGATTGCCATTGCGATTTTTCCAATTCTCAACCCACACATACAAACACACACACACACACACACACACCCAGAGTGAGAGCCACGCCATTCCATGGTAAAATAATACTGTATTTCTGTATATATCTATTTAACCAAAAGCTAAAGAAATACTTCAGTGACATATTTAGTGGGACGGCTAAAAGCCAGAGCAACACCACTGCACTGTTTGTTGGCATGTGGGCATTTGGGTCTTTGTGTGTGTGTGTGTGTGTGTGTGTGTGTGTGTTGAGTACGTTAGTGTATGAAAGTGTGAGGATCCACTGCACTTATCCCTCCTTTAGTACTGAATTAAAATTCACATCCCGAAGGGCAATAAATTTTAATAATTGTGACGTGTACACGGATAAATTCTCACTATCTGTACATTGAAGCAGGATTTGAATTAAAAAAATATCTGGAGTACAGATACACACAC